>OZ007575.1:49287310-49402310 GCA_963931925.1 Onchidella celtica | reverse complement strand
CATCGTGCGTCTCCTGGCAATAAATCATCCTCATTATCTACAACATCTACATCAACATCTACAACACCACAACGCTACACATGGAAGAAGGAAAGAACTGTTCACTAGAACTAAACAATGACATGGAAGAACATTCAGGAAGAAAAGTGAATCTGGAAAGAGGAAGGGAGGATTTTAACTTGTGCCTTCCTACTAAAAGAACGACCTATGTGACACCTCAGCAGTCAGTATAATGAAATCAGCGATATCAAATAAACCAGCGACGCTACAAACGATTGTTTTCTCATCAAGTTATTCCACTTTCTTTACGTTTTGTTGTGTCGTTTGGGTATTATATCTCACGCGAGGCTTTGCTATATCTAATACAACTTTTTATTTTTGTCAATTTTTGACTTTGCTTTACGCCTTGCTGCGACCCCGCAGTTTTTCTGTGGTTTTCATAATATTTCGTCAGTTCCCTATAGAGTGAACCATCATCATCATCATCATCATCATTATCATGACCTCCTTCTTCTTCATCTTCTTCAGAGAGAACTAACTAGCCATTGGAGGTGGACAAAATCCTCTCAAGATTAACAAGAAAAGCACAGATGAAAAGAAAAGAAAGTGATGAAGAGATGAAGAAAAGCCAAGCATTATCATCACTAACATGGCCCAACAACAACTACTACCATCAACATCTTCATTTTCATCTCCAGCCACCACAGGCTCTGACGCCTGACTGCCCCCATCTTAACTTTGGGGGGGTCAAAATGAAATTAAACAAACAAACAAACAAAAAAATTGAGAAAAATTTGTTCTGCAGTCACAAACCTTCCTCAAGCTCCCTCCCTCTCTACCCCCCCCCCCACCCCCACCCCCCACCCCCCACCCCCACATACACCACACACACAGTCAAAACCCACCATCACCACAACCACCACGACCTGGAGCTTCATGAAACTATTCAGACAATAGAGAAAAGTCAGATGTAGGAAGGAAGTTGGAAGATGTGTGTGTGTGCTTGTGTGTGTGTGTGTGTGTGCTTGTGGAGGGGCGGGGCATAGAGAGATAATTATAATGCAGTCGTTCCCTTAGAGTGACAAGGTTCTATCTCCACTTTTTTTTGCTAACTGAGTTACGTACTACACACTACTTACGATAATACAGGCCTTCTCCATTGTGTGACAAAGTCTCAAGCAAATTCGGTGTGTAATTTGCAAGTATTACTAAAAAAGACAAAAAAATCTGTGCTCTAAGAGCGATGATCACGTGAAACCTCAATCCTCGATTTCTGAAAAGTTGACGGAAGCGAGTTAAGACCTTGTCATTCTAAGGTGACGTAATGATGACGTCATGCCCATACCGTGTCAGGCCAGCTCTTCATTTCATCTTCGTCATCTGACGCATGTGCCTGGCTGCGAATTTGGGGTTCACGCGCCTTGAGTTTGCTCAGCAGGCTGGAATGTGCCAGTCGGACAGAGAGAAGAAGACACGTCACGCCTAGGACACCGGCTGTATGGGGGGAGGGAGGGAGGGGGAGGGGGGCCGGAAACAGATACAAACACAAGGAAGTCAGAAGTTTATCTAAGTCAGTCAGTTACGCACACACACACGTACACACGGACAGAAACGCACACACAAAACACACACTCATTCACACCCACTAACACACACGCACACGAAAACACACACACACATGCACACAAACACACATGCACACAAACACTCACGCACACAAACAAACACACACGCAGACACTCACACACATGCACACAGACACCAACACATACGCACCCGAACACATACGCACACATGTACAGAAACGCACACACACAAACACTCGCACACATGCACACACGTACACACACTAACACACATACACGTGAACACAGAAGCACAGACACGCTCAAAAGCACAGAAACGCACACACACAACACAAACCCATTTTACACCCACTCACACACACACGCACACACACACACAATTATATTATGTGAACGTTTGGAGTGAGAGAACAGAAAAAGGTTGGCCAGTGCAAAGATAGAAGATGGCAGCAGGGTGTAGATGTAGTGGCTCCACTTGCCTGTGTCAGATTTGAGAGATTCATGTCATTACTATGCGGATCTAACAAAAATGCATCCGTAGACATTTTCACACTACACATTTTTATCATTTACTACAAACTCGGGGCGTCAGTTTCTCGTCTTCGCACAGCGTTTACCTATATGCAGCTCACGCCCCACCCGTGGGCCGTCGCAATATTTTGGTGGAGTAGGGGACCTCAGAATGGGACGTTGGAAGATTTACTGCATACAAATTGTGTAAAATCATGGTGGGGCACACTTTTTATTTCCGAAAATTTGAAGTGGGGGATGGGGAAAAAAACAACGATTAAGAAACAGTGTCTGAGGATCAGTCAAGTTCTTACACTCTCGTATCTTATTTTATACATGTAGATCTAGATCTAGATCTAATAGTTAAGACCAAGACACAGAATACCGAACCGGACCATTCCTTCTTTCACTATAATGTCCACAACTTGCGCGCATGTAAACATGGTGAGTACTACTCACACAGCTCTGTAGTACTAGTCTTCTTCATTCAATTATGAAGCGGTGTGGTGCGAACTGTTGCACTGTTGACATGGATAATACGCGCGCAAGTCGACGGACTGAATTTGACGGACTGAACAGTCTCGGTATCCTGTGTCTCAGATTGAGACAATGAAAACAAAATCATGAATGAGGCAGGACTGTGAGGAGGAAGGCATCTGATTTTGTTGACATGTAGTTGATTACGTCGTGGTGTATTTCATTGTTGTGAGCACTTTCATTGTCAGTCCTCATGAGTACTTGCATTCCTGATGCCTCAAGAACTGGTATTGATGTCATTAGTAAGTTACTTGTATTGGTTAGTAATTTTTAAAAAAGTCACAATTTCTTAGACACGAGCTTTGCGCACTCTCAGACACACCTGCAAACATACAAAGAAATGCTGAGAGAAAAATGTAGTGAGTACTTACACGTGCTGGCCAGTACCTGGGTATTGGACTGAGCTACACACAGCGCCGCGATACCAGCAGATTCGAGTTTCTCCTTCAGTTTCCCTTCCATGATGGCCGCGGTACTTGTCTTACTGGAGCCTACTTCGGTCTTCTTGAACTTTCTGTATATGTGGGTAACGTATTTAGTCAGACAATATACAAACTCTTCCGCACATTTAGTGGTCAGACAGTGTACAAACTCTTCCGGGCATACTCGATCAGATAGTATATACCCCTCGGGAAATCTTTTCTGAGACAATATACAAACTCTTTCATTGATCAGGCAGCATACAAACTCTTCCATTGATCAGGCAGTATACAAACTCTTCCACTGATCAGACAGTATACAAACTCTTCCATTGACCAGACATTATGCATAAACTCTTCCATTGGTCAGACTGAATACAAACTCTTCCATTGATGAGAGAGTATACAAACTCCTCCATACATGCTCCGCTAGACAACACTTCAGAATTATGCTTAGACATTGAACTCAAGCTTCTATCCGTCCACGCCACAGATCTTACCGGAAATAAAACGCTCTGAAGAAATCTTGTACACGGACCACGCCCAGAGTGAACTCATACATAATGATGATGCTGCAAGCCAGGCAGTAGATGGTGATGTTGGGCCAGGACATGGTGGAGAAATCTGTCACTAGCAGGATGCTCCAGAGTGATAGCACGTTGACAATCTGACAACATATGCACGCAAACACATTGGGTCAAAGTTTACTTACCTACCTCACATACAAAAGACCACCGCGGCTACCAAAACCTGAGGCATCAGTCATTTTAGGACATAATTTTGGCATTTGTATCTCGGATCTTTACTCTCCAGGATATATACTGCACACGAAAACCTAGTACTAGACTTACAGCTGTAGCGATTTCAATTTCTGTACTACGACTACAACTGCTGCTTTTACTACTCATGACTACAATTACAGCGGTAACAGTTACCACTCTAGTTTTACAGCTTGACTATTTTTAAAAACACTAAGATCCGCACTAAATGCGACAATGACATGACCAGCAGGTTATCTTGATTTTATTTATCATCACAGCTTTTTATTTTGTTCAGTGTGTCTGTCCCTCTGGTAGAGGAGCCGCAAGATCTGACTTGTTATGACTCTGATTTCTGATACCGGGTTTGTATTCGTAAATTTCTCACTCTTGACTGATTAGAATTTGACTGTATTAATAAGCAGTACATGACACACTGCTATTGTTTTTTCCTGTTAGCATTTTCGATATGAACAGCGCCATTGATGTGTCTCTTTCTCTTGACAGAGAATGCAATCATTCATTTTTTTTCAAAATATAAATTATTCTGTGACATAAATGATTTTATCAAAATTTCCTACATGTATTTTGTTTGTTCCGTCGTTTACTTTTCGGGCCAATGTTGATAAGGTCAAAATAAAGTCCCTTGGCCAAATGTTCCTTCGGCCAAATGTCTATTCGACCAAATGTCTGTCGGCGAAATGTCCGCATTCCAAATGTCCCGCCATGAGTCATACATCCCTGCCGGATTCCCAGGTGACTGGCCTGCATTGACCTACAGAGAGTCAAAACTGAGCCCTTGATACTACTGAACAATCTGGTGCTTTATCAACCTCACAGGGACCCCACCTTGCCATAGAAAGTATCATGACACCCCCGCCCCCCCAACCTCACACACCCACACACACAAAACAAGCCCCACCTTGTCACAG
This sequence comes from Onchidella celtica, assembly GCA_963931925.1. Lineage (NCBI taxonomy): Eukaryota > Metazoa > Mollusca > Gastropoda > Systellommatophora > Onchidiidae > Onchidella > Onchidella celtica. The sequence goes on along the minus strand of OZ007575.1, from coordinate 49,397,568 downwards.
AAAGCATCCATGAATCCTCCCACTATTGGGTCATCAATCTGTCCATATTTTTGTCTCTGAACTTTGGCTACAATTCCGTCCAGATGGTCTAGAAAATCGTGCAACAACACACAACAGCAACCACTCCAGTGGTACCCAAATCTGCAACATCAACATCGTACAACAGAACTCAAGTAACGATCTGCCACAACATCATTTTAGCTCTGATTTGTTTGACTATCTAAGGGGAGTATCATACTAAACCCGGAAAAAGTCACAGCTAGTTGCTGCTAGCAAAATATACACCCAAGAAATAATGGCTTAAGCTGACTGTGTCTGGCTGGGCTTAGTACGACAGGGTCTTCCCTGATGTACTAAGAAAATAATATTATAGGAAATTATCGTGTTCATTTCTTGCCTGCCAGCAGCTGACTGTACTGTTCCGGGATACTAGGGAGTCATACTAAGCCCCGTCAGACTCAGTCAGCTTTTGCCATTATTTCTTGGGTGTATATTTTGCTGGCAGCATCTGTCTGTGTCAGACCGGGTTTAATATGATAGACCCCTAAGCCCTCACAAATATCCAAAATAGTCGCACATCTTTGTTATTTCAGTCAGCTCACCATATTATTGACACTTCAGCTCGGGATAGAAATCTGATTTGATTTTCACACAGAGAAACATTTCTGATCAAGGAGAATTACAAAATTGGCTCGTTTGTCTGAAACAATTTAAAACTTCGAGGAGAGCGGAGGAGGGGCCGGAGAGGCAGTGTCCAGTCATAATTTGGATGAATTCGTGTGAGTCTAAAGTGTCCGTGAGAAAACGTAGCCACCACTCGAGAACAACAAATCCTTATGAGATAGATAGATAAATAGATAGAGCGAGAGAGAGAGAGAGAGAGAGAGAGAGAGAGAGAGAGAGAGAGAGAGAGAGAGAGAGAGAGAGAGAGAGACAGACAGACAGAGAGAGAGAAGAGAGAGAGAGAGAGAGAGAAAGAAAGAGAGAGAGAGAGAGAGAGAGAGAGAGCTCAGATATGAGATCCGTGGTTAAATACAGACAAACAAAGCTGAGAATGAGGCCTGTGGCTGAAGACTGGCCGAGAATCAAGCTGAGAATGAGAGCCACAGATAGACAGACAAAGGAACGTACTTGAGGGTGAGAGCTATGGGTATGACCAGCAAAGTTCTGCTCCAAGAGACTATGTTGGCCGTGAAAACATCGTGCTGTCGCCCTCTGATGGTCATGGTTCTGGGTACTTTCTCTACTAGTGGCCACAGGGCGGTCTGCAGTGGACTGTACATGTAGGTGTCATACCATCGGACCTGCAGCAGATTGAGATAGATTTGAGATATTTGATAATGAATTCACAAAAATAGAATGAAATGATTGTCTTGGGTTGCTAAATGTATAGGCGCTGATGGACCCTGATGTCTTCAGGCAAAGATTGTAATTTTATGTATAATGCGACCTTTGGATTGGGGTGAGGGGTTATGTCAAGCAGGGTTGGTATGGGAAGTGAAGACAGGACGGTTTTGGGGGGTGGGGATGGGGGTGGAGGGGGGGGGGTGGGAATAACAACTGCTTTAAGTAACAAGCTGAAATTTGTAAGATTATATCACTTATCGTTACATCAATTAGATAATCCCCTAAACTGCTGATAAATGGAAGAACAAGGGATAGAGGTGGGCTGGACACTGTGACCATTGGCCACCGTCTTCTTGTTTTTTTGGATTTGATCAGAGTTTTATTGAAAGAGTAGGCAGACAGATTGGTTGGAAGGATGTACAGGTAATGGACAGATGATTGGAGAGATGGACACAAGATTGGGGGGATGGATGACCAGATAGCAAAAATAACAAAGATGGATGTCCAGATAGGCAAAAATAACAAAGATGGATGACCAGATAGGCAAAAATAACAAAGATGGATGACCAGATAGGCAAAAATAACAAAGATGGATGACCAGATAGACAAAAAAAACCCAACAAAGATGGATGTCCAGATAGGCAAAAATAACAAAGATGGATGACCAGATAGGCAAAAATAACAAAGATGGATGACCAGATAGGCAAAAATAACAAAGATGGATGACCAGATAGAGAAAAAATAACAAAAATGGATGACCAGAAAGGCAAAAATAACAAAGATAGATGACCAGATAGACAAAAAAAACCCAACAAAGATGGATGTCCAGATAGAAAAAAATAACAAAGATGGATGACCAGATAGACAGAAATAACAAAGATGGATGACCAGATAGCAAAAATAACAAAGATGGATGACCAGATAGCAAAAATAACAAAGATGGATGACCAGATAGCAAAAATAACAAAGATGGATGACCAGATAGCAAAAATAACAAAGATGGATGACCAGATAGCAAAAATAACAAAGATGGATGACCAGATAGCAAAAATAACAAAGATGGATGACCAGATAGCAAAAATAACAAAGATGGATGACCAGATAGCAAAAATAACAAAGATGGATGACCAGATAGCAAAAATAACAAAGATGGATGACCAGATAGCAAAAATAACAAAGATGGATGACCAGATAGCAAAAATAACAAAGATGGATGACCAGATAGCAAAAATAACAAAGATGGATGACCAGATAGCAAAAATAACAAAGATGGATGACCAGATAGCAAAAATAACAAAGATGGATGACCAGATAAACAAAAACAACCAAGATGGATGACCAGATAAACAAAAGTAACAAAGACTGATATAGGCAGATATTTAAAACAGATATATAGATCGATAGATAGATAGATAGATAGATAGATAGATAGATAGATAGATAGATAGATAGATAGATAGATAGATAGATAGATAGATAGATAGATAGATAGATAGATAGATAGATAGATAGATAGATAGATAGATAGATAGATAGATAGATAGATAGATAGATGGATAGGAGAAGTGGGTATCACATGAGTAGATACAAAAAAATAATTTAAAAAAATAACAGCACTATAGCAAAGCGGTTTCACTGCATAATACACAACAATAAACTCGGTGAGTTTAGACAACGTACCAGGAGAAATAACGACTGTTCTACAATCCACACCAGAATCAGGACAGGCTTGAGGAGAATCATGGTAGAGCCTAATGACGTAAGAACACCGTTCTGACACTTGAGTACAGCAACAACTATTGGGTCCACAGCACTGACACTTGAGTACAGCAACAACTATTGGGTCCACAGCACTGACACTTGAGTACAGCAACAAATATTGGGTCCACGGTACAGACACTTGAGTACAGCAACAACTACTGGGTCCACGGTACTGACACTTGAGTACAGCAACAACTATTGGGTCCACGGTTCTGACACTTGAGTACAGCAACAACTATTGGGTCCACAGCACTGACACTTGAGTACAGCAACAAATATTGGGTCCACGGTACAGACACTTGAGTACAGCAACAACTACTGGGTCCACGGTACTGGCACATGACTACAGCAATAACTACATGGTCCGTCAGCGGTTGCGAGTAGTGACAACGACCACCGACTGACTGAAGAGCTGACAATGTAGATGATGTTGGTTCACCTCGTCTCAAGTCCACTAATCACAAGTGGGTCATGTATTATCTCAGAGCACAGAAATGGTTCAAGGCATTAATGAATGCATTAGATCTCAACTTACCCACTGCGCCATTTACTTAACTATTCAATCGCTTATCTCTAATTATCAGTGGTAGCGGCTGGCTATCAGGTCATTCTAGCCCTATAAAAATGATTCAACATTCATTTCGAACCACACGTTTTCTAATTGACATCCTTTAGTTTCTCTCTCTCTCTCTCTCTCTCTCTCTCTCTCTCTCTCTCTCTCTCTCTCTCTCTCTCTCTCTCTGTCTCTCTGTCTCTCTCTCTCTCTCTCTCTTATATCATTTCACCGCCTTTTCTCCCTCTCTCTAGCTTGATTACAAATTTGCATTAAAAGGTCACCAGAGGAGCAAACTGTTACATGACGACTGCACTGTCTATATGGTGGGGTTTGACGACTTTCCCTCTGTTTAGCCTCAGGTCATGATTTTATAGGGCGATTAGAAACTCGTTCCCTCAGTCACCTACAAGTTTATCGAAAATTGTATTGCAGTAATGACTTGCCTGTAATCTTATATTGTTGTATTGCCGTAATGTCTTGCTGCAATCTTAACTTGTTGTTGAATTGCTATAATGTCTTGCATCAACCTCATGATTATTGTTGAATGGCTGTAATGTCTTGAAATAACAATTGTTCACTTTTCTAAGGACTTGATGTCCTGTATTGAATACCAGGCAATGGGGTTCAGGACTGTATGAGGTTTCAGTCGGTCGGGTCAAGTGTTTTAACCGTTCCTATCTTGCCTGAAGTTCTCATTTAGATCTAGTTCTTTATAGGATCAAGAACTTGAGTTAAAGATACTAGCCTTTTTATTTCATTCAGTTATCTCAAGCTGTTCAAAAGCTACAGCCACTTAAAAGTTTTTTGAAAGACTTATACGGCCTAGAATGATAATATACATTTTAAAATATATTCACATTTGCTTCGTAAATGTATGATATTTCAATTGGACATAAGTAGTTTAATCCTTCCTTGGTCTAATTAAGTGAGTTCATGATTGTTTTACTTCTAACCCTTACTTCTTCTCTCTCTCTCTGTCTCTCTCTCTCCCTCTATCCCGGAGCCTTAGAGGACCATTGGGGCGTCACAGAAGACCTCCCAACCAGCTTCCTCTATTCCTCCCGGTTCTCAGACGCTGTTAGGCAGTTGCTGAGTTTGAGGCCGCGCCAGTCCATTCACCAATGTTGTCCTCCCATCTCTTTCTCTGTCTTCCTCTCCCTCTACCTCCTCTCATTGTTCCTTGCAGAATGGTTTTGGTAAGTTCTGTTGATCTTGATACATCACCATACCATCTCATTTTCCTTCTTTTCACTGTGGAGAACAGGCCTTCGTATGGTCCAATGGCCTGCCTTAATATAATACTTCTTCTTTACAGAATGGAAAACATGATTGAAACGAAACATACACACATGCACAAAAGAAGAAAAATGGGCGGGCTCAAATGGATACTCCGTTTGGCAACATTGTTATGACAGCGTTTAGGGACAGCCACATCAGGGACAGTACAGCCTTAATCGCATTGAGCTGTATTTTTTTTTAACAATTAACATTCACCTCCCAGTGCAAAAGAAGCTAAATAGAAATTAAATAGTATCCGTATAAATTACATAAATTCCGTATTATTACCCCCTCTCCCCCCCTTCCGAGGAGAATTTAAAATTAAAAAAAAATAGAAAAAAACTTTAAACATTTTCCTTGAAATAAACACCATCAACCTTAATAATTCCTCTTCTCTATGACCTATAGCCTAGGATAATGGGGAGCTCGCGGAGAACACCTGGCAAGTTCATCATTATAACAATTTATTATTTTAGGTTAGAATGATATTTTTTCGCCATGTCAATTAGACTGACAGCTTTTAGAATTTTCTTTTTAAAAACCATCGTGTTCGTCACAATCCATTTTCATAGTGTCTAAAATCCAGATTGTCTCTTCGTGTATTGGTCATCCATGAAACAGTTAACATTTGACAGGTATTTTTACATAACTGAAGAGATTTGAATGTAAGAACTGGTTCAAATAATTTCTAGAATAATTAAATAGTGTTTACTTAGATTTGTGAATATTTTAAGTAAGCACAGTGCATAGTTCTCTTCGGGGAAATTCGCTTTAAGCATCTATTCGATACTCTTGGGCCACACAGATGTCATAATTTTACAAAATGGACCATAAAAATGTGGCCATAAACTAACACTGTCAATATTTTAAACTTTCATATACACTTCCCGTGGGCATCATTGGTGAGAAGGCCGATGATTGATGGAAGGAAACAGAAATGAGTGAGGAGGAACGAATTAAGACCATCATTGTTTGTCATTATCAAACACTAAAATTAGAAACCAGACGGGCGTGAAAGATCATTCTTCAAATGTTCTTGGCTTACAGTAATATTCGACATTAATCAGGCTATCTATTTGAAGTAGTTCCGAAGACACCCCCCCCCCCCCTGCTCAATTTAGGAACTGTACCTCGAAGTCAATACACAATCAGTAAAAGACAAAGAAACATGGGCTGGATTTGTCAGGCTAAAGCAGGTGATTCATCTCCCCAATTCTGTACATGGCGTACTTCGTGTAAACGTTTTCTGCTATACAACGAACGAGGCAGATTGACAGGCAGACAGACAGACAGACAGACAGTCAGACAGACAGACAGACAGACAGACGACATACATACATACATACATACATACATACATACATACATACATACATACATACATACATACATACATACATACATACAGGCAGACAGATAGCTAACTAGCTAGCTAAATAGATAGATAAGATAAGATAAGATAAGATAAGATAAGATAAGATAAATTTTATTCGTCCTTGTACAAGGAAATTTGTTTTGATCATTGAATACATAACAATACAGTTACAGAAGCAGAACGTATGATACATAGCGCGCGCACACACATATATACACACACACTGATAAATTAACTAAATTAACAAAATTAACAGTGCACACAATATGCTTCCCTAACTAAAACACATTGACCTGACACGCAGATCGATAGATAGATAAGATACATAGGTAGATAGATAGATAGATAGATAGATAGATAGATAGATAGATAGATAGATAGATAGATAGATAGATAGATAGATAGATAGATAGATAGATAGATAGATAGATAGATAGATAGATAGGTAGGTACAAAGATAGATAGATAGATAGATAGATAGATAGATAGATAGATAGATAGATAGATAGATAGATAGATAGATAGATAGATAGATAGATAGATAGATAGGTACAAAGATAGATAGATAGATAGATAGATAGATAGATAGATAGATAGATAGATAGATAGATAGATAGATAGATAGATAGATAGATAGATAGATAGATAGATAGATAGATAGATAGATAGATAGATAGATAGGTAGGTACAAAGATAGATAGATAGATAGATAGATAGATAGATAGATAGATAGGTACAAAGATAGATAGATAGATAGATAGATAGATAGATAGGTACAAAGATAGATAGATAGATAGATAGATAGATAGATAGATAGATAGATAGATAGATAGATAGATAGATAGATAGATAGATAGATAGATAGATAGATAGATAGATAGATAGATAGATAGATAGATAAATATATAGATAGATAGACAGACCTGTTTATCGATTGCATAAGTAGATCACTAACTAATTCAACTGACTAAGTAAACTGATCATATTAAATTCTGGTATGATTCGACCCTTACACAAGAACATTATTTTTTATTAGTACCACACAACTTAACCACTTTGTAAGTTTACATTAATTCTGTTCGTCTCTAAAACACACTGTGATCTTAATAGTGAAAGAAGGAGAAGAAATTAAAGTTAAAGTGTTAGCCACGAACCAGAGTCCTAGAAGGACTACATAATATCAAGTCCTGTGGTCTTGGCTCCAACCAGACTATGACCCATGAGAAGACAGTTGTATAAAATACCGGAACACCTTCTTTGTCTTTGGAAAATATCGTCTAGAAGAAAGGCGGGGAAAGAAAAAAATTAATGTTCTTATGCACAAATTATTGATAAATGACCTGACAAAAGAATATCGAAATGCTTTATTCCGGTCAGTATTTTAGAAAAAGATGCATTTTCCCTCATTAATGACTCGCTAATTCAATTCCTGAGCTCTCGGTGTTAACCTTGTTTTCAATCTAGCAGATATTTTAATTTAATGTTAGATTTTAGTCGAATAGAACTGTAATTCTGAAAATGTGACATGTTCAAAAATTAGCAATATACTTGAGGACAAAATCGATAACTGTATTGCCAGCATGCAATCATGCAGACATTAAGGTTAAGTGATTAAATTGGTCGAGGAATACGTAAATTCGCGCAGAATGTCGGTGTAGTTTCGGCGCCATTTAAACTACGGTTAATCTGTCTGAGGTGATTTGGAAACCACTGACATCAGATGATTTTGGTAAAAAGACATTTCAATAAGTGTTGAAGTTCTATCTAACAATCTTACTACCTTCATCTTAAAGAGGGAAAATGAACTCAGACTACCAAGTTGATCTATAAATCAGTATATTATAAACTGAAGATTTGTACACACAAAAGCGATCCCATTTTCACCCCACATATGGAAAAAGATTTTTAGTTTGCAAAGCTGTCAGAGAAGTTTTACAGCGAGATATGATGTGTTCGTGCCATGTTATTGACTTATCTTAATTATTTTTATGAGCAATTTGGCCTTGGTGTATCGGCGAATCTCAATACTTTGCCATTTTTTTCACAGTTCATTGTTGAGGGGGTGTGCATTCCTGAGGGAAATAGCAATTTTGAATATTTCGTAGTAAATTTGAGACTTTGCCAATCATTTTCAAAACCCATCAGAACAAATGCATTGTTGTCTTATGATAATAATCACTGACAATACATTTCTTTTAGGGACACCTTCACCTGCTGGGAGCCTTAGGAAACAAATATTTCCTTCTTTATTGTAGTCTTGTTTTTAAAATCCACTAGAATCACAGCATGACAAATAGAACAGAGATAATTCAGACTCTAAACCCACACAGGCTTCTCAGCATAGAACAATTGTTTAAGATTCAGGTGGTCAATTATTACATTTTGTGGCCGCCGATTATTATGTTTGGTATTGTAGCCAACCTTATAAATCTACTTGTATTTACAATGATGGGATTGACAGACAGTGTGACAGTAACATTTTTCTTTCTTTCCTTGTCCGATGCGATGTTTTTGTTCTGTTCTTTACTTTCTGCAGCCTGTAACGTCATGGGTCTGGCAACTCTAGGTCAGATCTTACCAGTTAGTGTTTTCTCACTCAGCGGTTATACCTCTTGGTACCAGGATCTGTTCTTGGAGATTTCAATGGGTACCACAGTCTACATTGCCGTAGCTAAATGCTGCTGTATTACCCAGCCCTTCAGATTTAAAACCATGTTCACCACGAGAAGAACATGCGTCATTCTGATGTCCATTAGTTTCATCTGCATTATCACCCGAGTTCCTATTCTCACAACCACCGGGTTATCATGGCAATGGAATCCTTATGTTAACATGTCGCGTTTGTCGGTATGGTTTTCCCAGAATTTTGATACTTATAAAGAGTTTAATGACATCCTGAACCGCCTCATCTATCCCAACGTTGTTCTGGGGATAGTTTTTGTCTGTTCACTTATTCTGACTCACGAACTGGAACGGGCCTCGACACTTCGCTCGGCCATGGTCGGTACCCAAAATATTGCGACCACTAGTCAAGACAGACAGAGCCAAGGCTATCCCCAACCATCAGACCCAACAAACACGGATACCACTCACTCTACAGACAACAATCCTCCAAGCAACGAAAATAAGAAAAGCTCACAGGGCAGAGCATTTACGCCACAAACCAAACCTCCTGCCTGCAACGAGAGTGCACAAAATACTGACATCAAACAGAATTTGTTCAGAAAATCCACATTGAGCTCCAGACATATTAGTACAAATTTGAGTTCCAAGGAATTGGCCGTGGTTAAGTCTGTGATGGCTGTCACCTTTGGTCTTTTCTTCACAGTTCTAATGATGTCTGTTATAACATTAGCCGAGGTCATAGTACCAGAGTTCATGTCCGGCAGAAGGTATGAGTACCTGTATAGTGTAACGAATGCAGTCAACCGTACCTTTGCATACCTTAACGCTGGAATCAACACAGTTGCGTACTTGAAGTTCAACTCCAAATTCAGACATACGTTTTTGCACATGATTCGAATCTGCGACTTGAGAAAGTACAATGTTATTTGAATAAAGCAGGTACTGAGGACCAAATTTATATACAGTAAATGGTCGTTTTTGGCCAGCCTGAACGTCATTGCTGTTGTCGTCTCACGGAAAGTAAAAATACCTGTCAAAATCGTGTTTGTGTAGATGTCCTCGGTTCAGAGGCCTGTCACAATTGATGGCAGAAATATTTATGATAACAGCCCTGACTGCAGACAGGAGACATTTTCTTCATGATTGACTCTGGTTGGTACTATTTGCCCACCCCGGCGTGATTTTTATTTTCATTTTATACTTTGTGGCACCACTTCATCTGTCTGCAAGGCATGTCAAGGTATGAGACTTGTTCCATGTCTAGGAAGACATTTAGTTAGTCAAATGTCATACCGTATTTTATGTCTTATCTCGTTTCATTAAACTTCTTTATTTGCTTTGATTGGTTGTTTTCCGGAGGTCTTAATGGCCCAGTTCGTCTCAAAATGAAGCTTTCAGCAGTGGGACTGGATACGTCAGATTTTTATTATGTTCTGGTTCTCAAATGCATTATTTTCTTTCAGCTACATAATTATTATACTTCAAAAAAAAACAACAAAAAACACAACAACAAAAAAAACAACAAACAGTTCCATTTGGCTTGCAAGATAAACCTCCGTCAGTAAAATGTTTTTCGATTCAATGTAGCGAGTGTCGATTGGGTGTATTTGTTGTTTTTTTAAGAATGTTGTTACAAGTTACGTACGTAAGCCCAAGGTTTTTGCGGTAGGGGCCCGTATTTCAAAGCTTTTTGTGGCTCCAGAACTAGAGCGTTCTACCCAGAATACTCCTAATAACAGCCTTAATTAATCATTCTTTCAGATTTTCTTTTTGTTCCACCTGTTTTTTTATTTTTATTGAAGGGATAGGGGCATTTTTAAGGATTCGATAAGATTTAGGGTTGAGGATACGGACTGGGTACGTATAATACGCGCACTTAGCGCAAAACGCTGGGGATACGTACGTACTTACAACAACAGCATTTTTTAATGAAGGATTTTTGTCTGCAGTAATCCATCCCGTGACGTGATTGTCTCGTGTGTTTGCCTGACTGGAGCCAGTGTAGGTTATGCATTACTGGTTTTGTCATTTATGTCAACATGTCATTCTACATCAGAAAAAAATTGACGTTCTAAAATACTGCCATTTGTTTGTGATGTAATTGCCGAGACACAGGATACGGCCGGAGACGAATCATTCCATCTACCACTGTACGTCCACGAATTGCGCCCATATAGTAAATGGTGGTTTCTACTGTTTTGCGTTCAATTGCGAAGGCGCCTGGTGTGCATTGCTGCACTGCTGACATCCATGATGCGAGCACAAATCGACGGAGTTAATATGGCGAGTTGATTCGTGTCGGTATCCTGTGTCTCGGGTAATCCGTCATCTGTATGATTATACCGAGGGCTGCAAGATAAACTATCGTAAACTCGACTTACATAAAAACCAAAAAGAGAGAGATTTGCATGCCTTAGAGTCCTTGGCAGCCCGCAAGGTTGTTATAAATTGGGAGTTAAATTGTGAAAACTTAGTTAGGAGGTTAAATAACGGTTTAAAAAACTCAACGATTAAGTCCGATAAAGAAATTATAAAGTTTTTTTGCTTCTCGTCAACAATTTGTAAACACCGAGTTCCCATACTTCATCATGCCCCTCTGGATCTAGTTGGTGAGGAGGTGGAATGTGATAGAGGCCTATGTTATGTGTAGCAAAGATACCAGAAACAATGAGATGAGACAGCTAACGCTTTCAGCGTGCACGGTTTTCGCACCGCCATCTAGCGGCGAACGCGGAAGTAATGAACAATGTGGTATTTTACAAAGCCAGATAACGACAATATTGGACTTTATTCACTGTTCCGCTATTAGTGTAGAATTTAGTGACGTCACTTACTTTGTAATTCTAACTTCAATCGGTGTGGAAATTTTTTTTTAGTGGCAGTAGCACTGTAACAAATCAGGATCATTAATTCATCATTACACCAAACATGCTTTTCATGCTATGTGCCATGGCCCTCCCCCAAGACAGCGGGCAAATTGTGTGCACGATTTTTTTGGAGGTGCCTAGAAGGGAGTGTCTCATCTTATCGTTTCTAGTATTTTTGTTTGTAGTGCATTGGTCCTTGTTTTTGTGAAGCCCTTGTCTGTTTGTGATGTAATGTCTTGCCTGTATACTGTAATCCTTGTGTATATATTGCTTGTACATGTGCGTTTTTGACGTAGTGTGTTATTTATAGCAGGCCTTTGTGATTGCCCTTTGTTTGTGTATAGTACATGTGTATTTGCCTGTATTATTGTCTTTGCTTGTGTATATAACACAACCATGTGCCTTTTGTAGCCGGCTTGTATTGTTGTCCATGGTTGTGTATCGTCCATATGTGCTTGTGACTGAATCTTCCTACCTGCCTGCCTGTCTACCTACCTGCGCACGTTTACTCCTGCTTCTGTTATGAAATAATTCATCTCACAGACCATGTATTATATTGCCGGGGACACGTTTGTCTAAAGGCAAGATGCTCACCTCTCAGGCCGAAGGAAGCGGGTTCGATCCCAGGTCGGTGCAGGCATGTTGGAATTCTTTTTTGGGGGGCGGGGGGATTCTTGTCCCTGATCCTACGGTAGGTAGGATCGACCACCTCGTCTTCTCGGATAAGGACAAAAAACTCCGAGGGCACGTGTGGATGTTGCGGATGTTCAGTTGAAAGGCGAGAAGAGCAGGCCGAAGAAGGCCGCTACCCAGGCAAAATTCTAGAAAACTAATCCCTACCACAAAAAAAAAACAACAACAACGCAGAAATAAGAACAAAAAATATAAAAACAACAAATGTGAGGTGTAAATGAGAAGAACAGCGAAGGTCCTAAAACGAAGACCTAAACACCATATTATTGCAATGGAAATTGTACAATCTGATCAGTAACCTCTTAAACGGGACACAAAAACAGTTACATTAGAATTTAAAAAACGACTTCAATAAACCTGTGATATGAGCAGTGGATGCATAATGATCTCCCGCTCCTCTTCTCAGCAAAGAAAATGACATATAAAAGAGGCCACGGAGCTGGGAGACACAATAGCCTGAAAATGATGAAGGAAATGCAGTTCATATCGCAAAACAGCGTAAAAGAAAAAAATAAATAAAAGAAGCACAACATGTTATGCCAAGCAAATATCATTACTGAAATAAAACACTGAACAAAAAATACCAAAGCCTGACTGTGAGGTTTCTATTTGAGACAACTTAAAACGAGAACAAAAAATATAGAAGACACACAGAACCTCAAAATACGTTTTTTTTGTTTGTTTTGTTTTATTAGTTAAGCTCCTACATCCTAGTGTACGCTCGATGGTCCGACATGTGTATCGCTCGAGGTTTCTTATCGATTGAGATAGAAGAGAAAGTTCGAAAGTGAAAAAAAAAAAACCCAACTAAAAATGGCAGCATTACGTAATATGACAACATTCCATGAAACTGGACGTCAACAATATATAAAAGCATTCCAAAACCAACGTCGGTATGTTAATCGGCTACAAGTGCCATGTTACCAAGCCACGTATCACGTTACGTTTTTCCACCAAGACACGACAAATTAGAATTTAGGATTACAATCAGGTTTGATTTACACGTAAATAACATTAAAATCCATTCAGAGAACACAAAAACGTCGAGCGACGGAGAAAAGAAAAATTAAATTATTTGTTCAAGGACTTCGTGTAAGGGATTTCGGACTTAGAGCTTGTTTCCCCTACGCAAGCAAGCCGATGCCCACATGTTTGGGTCTGCGTTTGGGTTTTACATCGCATCGGCACGATTACGGCCACTTGGCACCCTTCACGATCTATTTGGCTACACTTTCTTTATTTATGTTTCGTATTCAGAGCTGTCACTTCAACCTAGAAGTAAATACATTCATATAATTTTATCACATTGGTCAAATTCTAAAAACTTGTTTTGTACAGATCTGGAAAAAGTTTTGTAAACGAGTATAAACGTTTTTAAATCAAGTAAGTTATAGATCTTAGCTTCTCTCAGAAAGAACAGGATACGTTGCAGAGCCAAGTCAGAAAATAATCTTTTCATGGATTCGTAGGTATAGTGCTTTCTTCGGATATGCATGGAGTACAATCAGTTAAAATAATTATGTTTTATTAAGAGTTGGCAGTAAATTGCATGCCACACAAAACCACACCACAAGTGTTATTCACAATTCCTCAGCTTTTGAATGAAAATAATCCTCAAATCCACAAAAAGTCCCCCTAGAACTTTTATTTTATCGGAGCCTGGTCTTCAGAGAAACACCGGGCACCGAAATAAGTCAGCGGACACCAAAACTGGAGCTGGATTATTTAGAGATGCAAAAAGGGGCTTGGCTTTCTGTGAAACCACCACAAGAAAACTCAAGGAAAAAAATCTGCAGTTATTATTGGCACGTGAGGAGCAAGAAATAAAAAGAAAAAAAAGATGAAATTTATTTCTTTTTAATGTCTTAAATATAAACCACAAAACTATAGTATTTTGGGATGAAAACAATGCATATATGTGAGTGTGCATGAGAAAACCCACAATATGTCGGCAGAGCTGATTTTGAGAAAAACGGCTTTGAAGTGAAAATATGGGTCCGACACAAACTTCCAACTTGGCTGTTGTTTAGGGGACCGTGGCATGTTACAGGGTAAACTGTAGAAGTGCAGTTAACACTACTCACTATGATCTCTATAAAGGCTTTGTAATTAGACTACGGTCTCCTAACAAGATCCAAAAACTTCCGACTTGGGCTGTTGTTTAGGGGACCGTGGCATGTTACAGGGTAAACTAATAGATGAGCAGTGAACACTACTCAGTATGATCTCTATACCGGCTTAGTTATTAGACTACGGTCTTCTAACAGCAATCACTCCAATATTAATGGGTCAGTTAGCTATTGCCACTTTTAGGATTAAATGCCGTTTTTTCAAAATCTGGGATCACTGACTTCAATTGATCAGAAATGCCTTGTCTTTTATTATGTGTACAGAACTCAAAATGTGATGTTTGCGACTTATTGAGGTTGACACAGTTTGACGTGACATAAAACACACTAAACAAAGTATTTCACCACGATGCTGCTGTAGCGGCCAGACGAATGGTGAATAAATCATGTAACAAGTTCAAGTTCCAAGTTTATTGTAGGCCTGACGGCCAGTTCAAAACATACAGAGGAATTCAATCTAGCTGTACACATTTTATTGAACATTTTCATGTTTTGCATGCAAAAAGTTCGCAGTTTCTACCTTCTCATTATTTTCCACCTTATACCGAATTTGTCCTGTGGGTGTTTAATCACAGATAGATGACGAAATGTTGCATACACCGTCAAGGGATATGCTTATTATTTGCGTTCTCGAAGTTGTAGAAAACAAAGAAAGAAAAAGTGAAATCAAAATTCTGAAAATAATTTGAATAAACACAGAAATAATAGAGTTTTGTAGTGATGACCTACTTTATTCACAGTGTGTCTGTGAAATCCAACATTCGAATTAGGCGCAAAAACGTGCACCTAAATTTGGAGTTGAACTTCAAGTAGGCAACAGTGTTGATTCCAGCGTTAAGGTATGCACAGGTGTGGATGACTGCATTTGTTACACTATACAGGTACGAATACCTTCGTCCAGACATAAACTCTGGCACTATGACCTCGGCTAACGCTACAACAGACATCAATAAAGTCGTAAAGAAAAGGCCAGTGGTGACAGCCGTCGTAGACTTGATCACGGACAATTCCTTGGAACTCAAAATTGTACTTGAATATCTGGAGTTCACTGGCGATTTTCTGGACAAATTCTGTTTTCTGTCAAAATTTTGTACATTGTCGCACGCAGGAGGTTTGGTTTGTGGCGTTAATGCTTTGCCACGTGAGCTTTTCTTATTTTCGTTGCTTGGAGGATTGTTGACGGTTGAGTGAGTGGTATCCGTGTTTGTCAGGTCTGATGGTTGGAGATGGTCTTGGCTCTGTCTGACTTGACTCGTGGTCACAATATTTTGGGTACCGACCATGGCCGAGCGAAGTGTCGAGGCCCGTACCAGTTCGTGAGTCAGAATAAGTGAACAGACAAAAACTATTCCCAGAACAACGTAGGGATAGATGAGGCGGTTCAGGACGTCATTAAACTCTTTATAAGTATCAAAATCCTGGGAAAGCCAGGCCGACAAACGTGACATATTCACGTAAGGATCCCATTGCCATGATAATCCGATGCTTGTGAGAATAGGAACTCGGATGATAATACAGATGAAACTAATGGACATCAGAATGACGCATGTTCTTCTCGTGGTGAACATGGTTTTAAATTTGAAGGGCTGGGTAATACAGCAGCATTTAGCCACGGCAACGTAAACTATAGTACCCATTGAAATCTCCAAGAACAAATTCTGGTACCAATAGATATAACCGCTGAGTGAGAAAACACTAACTGGTAAGATCTGACCTAGAGTTGCCAGACCCACGACGCTACAGGATGCAAAAAGTAAAGAACAGAACAAAAACATCGCATCGGACAAGGAAAGAATGAAAAATGATACTGTCACACTGTCTGTCAATCCCATCATTGTAAATACAAGTAGATTTATAAGGTTGGCTACAATACCAAACATAATAATCGGCGGCCACAAAATGTAATAATTGACCACCTGAATCTTAAACAATTGTTCGATGTTCAGTAGTCCATGTGTGTTTAGACTTTGAATTGTCTCTGAACTATTTCTCATTCTGTGATCTTTAAAAATCAACGCCAGAAACAGAGAATGAAGATTGTGTTTCCTAAGATTCCCCAGCAGGTGAAACTGTCCCCAGTAGAAATGTATTGATGGTATTTAATTAATTAACACAAAACAACAGTACATTAGTCCCGATGGCTCTGTAAAAAAAGACAAGAAAGAAACATTCTTTGTTAAATCTCAAGTTTGCCATGAAATGTGGAAATTTCATAAAATTTCCCCGAGAAATGCGCGCTCGGTCAAACAGTTAAACTAGAAAACACTGTGGCAAAATACTGGTATTTGCCAATATATTCATACTCAATATTTATTGCATGTAAAAAGTAAACACAACATACGACAACAACAGGAACATAACACATCTATATCTGTTTGTAGGTTTAAACAAAGAAAGAGAACAGCAACAGATTGGCTGACTGCTTTTCATAAAGGAAATCTTTTCAAATTCTTCAGTTTATAATACAATGTCTATAAATCATGTGATTCAACCGTCTATTGTTAATACATCTTTTCCTTCTTAAATATAAACAACTTAGCACCAGTTTAAATGGATCAAACTAAACTCACCCCTTGATGTCAGCCTTTTCTAATTAATCTGAGACAGATTACCCCTGCCATTACTAACACCGAAAACAATAGATGTCGGGGAATTTGTGTTTTTCTCGAAAAATTTAACGATGTATCTTCCAGGTCACGATGTTATGGTCGCATGCTGGCCTTAATTGTTCTCAATTATATGCTTTGAACATGTCATATTATCAAAATTGCATTTTCATTCGACTAACAAGCAACTTTGAATTACATTATTTGCTTGAGCTCAGAGGTGGAATTGATTAGTGTAATTGTGGATATGGAAGAGAGAAATCTTTACCTCAGTAATTACCGAAGTGAAACATTTCGGCATCTGGTGAGCATTCCATCCGAACATCTGTCAATAACACCTGCATGAGAATGGTTTATTTCTCTCTCTCTCTTTCTTCTTAACCATACTTTTTGTTTCTTTTAATACAGTTGGAAAATAGGGGGGGGGGGGGGTGGGTTCACTCACATTTATCTATGCAACACTTTTATTTGGGGTTGAAGAATATTATAAATTACGGTGTATAATATGTTTATGAAGAATCGAATCATAGGAAATTTAGGAGGGAACAATTGCTTAGTCAGTTAAAGAATCCTACACTAAGTCCAGGTGAAATCTCACTCTCTCTCTCTCTCTGGCTCTCTTCCCCCCCCCCCCCCCCACCGTCCCACCTCCTCTCTCTCTCTCTGTCTTCCAGTCTCTTTTTCTCTCCTTTTTCACACTGTCGGAACTACTTCACAACCCTCCCCGCCCCCATTTGTCTCAAGCTTTTGATTTTAATGATGATGGTCGAGAGTTATTTGGTGGGTTTAATTTCCTCCTATTAAGCTCCTTTCCTTCTTCTCCTTCTCCCTATTCTTCTCCTGCTTCTCCTTCTTTTTCATTTTCTTGTCATCCTTCTCATTCTTCTTCCTCTTCTCCTCGATCCCAATCGTTCTTTTCTTCTCCTCCTCCTCTTCAATATTCTTCTTCTCCTCCTCTTATTCTTCTCCTCCTCCTCTTATTCTTCTCCTCCTCCTCTTATTCTTCTCCTCCTCCTCTTCAATATTCTTCTTCTCCTCCTCTTATTCTTCTTCTCCTCCTCTTATTCTTCTCCTCCTCCTCTTCAATATTCTTCTTCTCCTCCTCTTATTCTTCTTCTCCTCCTCTTATTCTTCTTCTCCTCCTCTTATTCTTCTCCTCCTCCTCTTCAATATTCTTCTTCTCCTCCTCTTATTCTTCTCCTCCTCCTCTTATTCTTCTTCTCCTCCTCTTATTCTTCTTCTCCTCCTCTTATTCTTCTTCTCCTCCTCTTATTCTTCTTCTCCTCCTCTTATTCTTCTTCTCCTCCTCTTATTCTTCTTCTCCTCTTCTTATTCTTCTTCTCCTCCTCTTATTCTTCTTCTCCTCCTCTTATTCTTCTTCTCCTCCTCTTATTCTTCTTCTCCTCCTCTTATTCTTCTTCTCCTCTTCTTATTCTTCTTCTCCTCCTCTTATTCTTCTTCTCCTCCTCTTATTCTTCTCCTCCTCCTCTTATTCTTCTTCTCCTCCTCTTATTCTTCTCCTCCTCCTCTTCAATATTCTTCTTCTCCTCCTCTTATTCTTCTCCTCCTCCTCTTCAATATTCTTCTTCTCCTCCTCTTATTCTTCTTCTCCTCCTCTTCAATATTCTTCTTCTCCTCCTCTTATTCTTCTCCTCCTCCTCTTCAATATTCTTCTTCTCCTCCTCTTATTCTTCTTCTCCTCCTCTTATTCTTCTCCTCCTCCTCTTCAATATTCTTCTTCTCCTCCTCTTATTCTTCTCCTCCTCCTCTTATTCTTCTCCTCCTCCTCTTCAATATTCTTCTTCTCCTCCTCTTATTCTTCTTCTCCTCCTCTTCAATATTCTTCTTCTCCGCCTCTTATTCTTCTTCTCCTCCTCTTCAATATTCTTCTCCTCCTCCTCTTATTCTTCTCCTCCTCTTCTTATTCTTCTCCTCCTCCTCTTATTCTTCTCCTCCTCCTCTTATTCTTCTCCTCCTCCTCTTATTATTCTCCTCCTCCTCTTATTCTTCTCCTCCTCCTCTTATTCTTCTCCTCCTCCTCTTATTCTTCTCCTCCTCCTCTTATTCTTCTCCTCCTCCTTCTCCTCCTCCTCTTATTCTTCTCCTCCTCCTCTTATTCTTCTCCTCCTCCTCTTATTCTTCTCCTCCTCCTCTTATTCTTCTCCTCCTCCTCTTATTCTTCTCCTCCTCCTCTTATTCTTCTCCTCCTCCTCTTATTCTTCTCCTCCTCCTCTTATTCTTCTCCTCCTCCTCTTATTCTTCTACTCCTCCTCTTATTCTTTTTGTTCTTCTTATCCTCCTTCTTCTCCTTCTTCTCCTTCTTCTCCTTCTTCTCCTTCTTCTCCTTCTTCTCCTTCTTCTTCTCCTTCGTCTTCTTCTCCTTCTTCTCCTTCTTCTCCTTCTTCTTCTCCTTCTTCTTCTCCTTCTTCTCCTTCTTCTTCTCCTTCGTCTTCTCCTTCTTCTTCTTCTTCTTCTCCTCCTTCTTCTCCTTCTTCTCCTTCTTCTCCTTCTTCTCCTTCTCCTCCTTCTTCTCCTTCTTCTCCTTCTTCTTCTCCTTCTTCTTCTCCTTCTTCTCCTCCTTCTTCTCCTTCTTCTCCTTCTTCTCCTTCTTCTCCTTCTCCTTCTTCTCCTTCTTCTCCTTCTTCCCGTTCGCTCACTGGAATTCTGCATCAAACACCTTTACTCACAGCATAATAAATATTCAAATTATTATCCGTTTAAGGAGTAAAGTCTCTTGTCTGGAACATCCACGCGTTGAATACAACTTTACTCTAGCACCGTGCCTATGAAAATTCGATGCTTTAACTCTTTATTTTATCCAATTTCCCCTCACTGTGATACATTTGGACCGTGAAAATCCACAAGTGGATAATAATTATATCATTGCCATTTTCATATTATGCCGATTTTCATCTTAAAAATAATGTAATCAAATTCAAGTTTTTGTTGTTGTTACCTGATTTTTATTTTCAACTTAGACTTTGCAGATGGGGGCCCAACCCCTGGGAGGGCCGGGAACTTTGCACAAAATGAATATACTCCTGAATTTGCTATAAATGTTAGGAGAACCACTTTAGGCTACTGAAAATGCAGGATATCACGAGATAAAGGGTGACAAAGACATGAAATTCGCCAAGAACACCCTTTAAGAGACATTACAGATTAGCGCTTAGCAAAAACGATAATAATGAAGTCGCATTCGGCCAAATATCAAATTATCACTATTTTATCAGTTGGTAGAGCGTAGTTTAAGATAAAGAGAAGTTTTTAGGAAGGAATATGATTGGTGAAAAGGCGAATATCCCATTTTGTTGCATTAAATTGTTTCATCTGTGTTGATTGGTTACTTTCTGAAGGTCTCATACAGCAGTTGTTTTTTTGTCGGCAGTTGATCCTGGACGATTTCATGTTATTACATCCCGACTCCAAAATGTACTTTCATTAAGTAATTAAAAAAAGAATGAAAGTCCTAATTTTGTCGAACGGCAAAAGGGTCTCAATGACTAGTAACAACCAAATAGTATTAACGGCCAAAAGGACGGGCTTCATGAGTAGCAGAGAAGAATGTAAAAAATGATAATGTGTTAAACAACATCGAACACTTTTTCATGATGCCATCATTACTCAAGAAAACTGACCCATGGAAAAACAAAAAATAACAACAACAACAACAACAATTTGATTTTTTTTTTTTTTGGTGCTGTTGACGAGCATTCAAAAAAAAAAAAAGTGCAATCATAGTTGTTTTTGATATACCAATGATACCTATATGTAACGAAATGCTGCGTAATGACCGTCCACTTGCCCGTTCGATCGGTCCACCTTCCTGATCTATTGTGCGAAGCTACCTGCGGGTGGAGCAATTATCTCTGACTCGTCCACCTAATACCCCAGCGTCCGCGTTTGGCCACCGTGGAATCTTTATGCACGTTTTTATGGATCATGAATTCGAGCTAGCTAGAACCTCCCAGTTTTCCACTCTGTAATTTTCTGTAATAATTTTGAGTTTCTGTATATATTCCAGAGCAAATCCGGAGTAGTCAGTCCGCTTGCGATAGACTCACTGCGAGGTCCCGCTCGTGCGAAGCAGTGTACCTGCCTGTAGAACTCAGGCGTGTATTAACAGTGCCTATTTATTAAGGCCTCTGTTTTTAAGTTAACTCATGTGGAGCGAGGTCCTGCTCACGTAGAGTGGTGTACCTGTCTGTCGTTCTTATTGTAGGACACAGACGTATATCAACATAGCCTATAGGGTGTGTTAAGTTAGCTCGTGCATAGAGCGTTTATGATTTTCAAGTTCGCGTAGGACTTAGTCATAGTAAATTACTGTATTTCTTGCTTTGTCAAAGCATGAAATAAGCTCAGTTAGAGCGGCGTGTGAGTCTGAGCTTAAAGTTAAAGTTAGCTCATGTACGCGGTGCATATGTTGCACATATCTTAAGTAGCTAGAAACTCATGGGGGAGCCAGACAACAGAGAGTCTTCAGAGAAGAAACCCCAATGTTCAAGTGTTTCGGCCCTGAACTCCTTACACTCTAAGGGGGCCGGGCCACACCTAGGTCATGACTCCCAGGTGCCTCTCTGCTGCCTTTTTTTTCTCTAGAAGGTGTCTCCGGGCGGATTCGAACCCGCGTTTTTTAACGCTCGGGGAATCTAATCCGACGTCTTGTCACTTGCGCTAAATACGCTCCCGTGTTGTTGGGGAATTTGATCCTTATGTAGCACGGGCTCGTTTCTCCGGCTCCAAATCCGGCTTGAACAGTTTTCAGCTGTCTGGGCGAGGGTTTTCAGAGCTTGTGTGCGCTTTTTGCCAATGATGGAGAGTTTGGTCAGAAGGCTGTAGGCTGAGCTTCCCACGAATCCTCTGGCCCCAATCTCAACCGGTAATATCTTTGCACTGTAACCGTCTTTCTCAAGCTCTTTGCACAAATCGAGGTATTTTTCCTTTTTATATGTGTTGGCCGCTTCCATTCTGCTCTCATAAGGAACTGTCAGTTCAACCACGATTATTTGTTTGGTGGAGGGACCCATTAATTTCCAGTGTTGTACTCGCTTCTTGTGGCAGTGTTAGACCTGTAAGTCTCAGCGTGACCAGGCAGGCTTCTGTCCGCGTGTAGAGCATTGAACCCGGCGTGTCTGTGAATTGTGCAGAACAGCGGGAAGGCTAGAGGCCAAGACCATAAAGTAACCACCTGTTTTAAAGTATCCTGTGCATATTGTTAGGACATTTCGATCCTGTTGTGTATCCTGTGACTGTGACCAGAGCCTTATCAGGACATTAGTTATATGTAGTACTAGTAGTCATCTTGTGGATGTGGACAGTGCTTTTTTATGTGGAGTAAGGACATATTTGTAATTGAGTGTATCCCGTAGCTGTGCCCAGGACAGTATTGACGGTGTAACCTGTAGTGAATTTAAGAGAACATTATCTTTGTGGAGTCCAGTTTCTCAAGAGACCAGACATTCTTCGGTTAGGACCATCATCGTCAAGATTACAGATTCAGAATATAGGACAAGTTTTAGTAACATTTTAGTTAAGAGTAATTATTGGAAGAGTGTGGATATATCCTGTGTGAAACGTTCTTTGAGTGCAGAGCTGGTGAGATATTCAACTACCCCTTTTAAGTTTTATCTGTTTTAGTGTGGCATACTATAATCCATTTTATTGTCATTTCATTGTATTAATCAGAAACTTCTTCTTTCAGGGTAGCTAGTCTAGGTTATTACTTTCACGCATTATCTTTTGATCATTGTCATAATATCTGTATGAAATATTTGTCCATCTCTTCTGACACGCTATTTAGACTATTTTACTAACATCAATTGAGCCCCCATCCCACGTGTCCCAATAAATTTATTGTATGTATAACTGTAAAGCACTTGTTTCCATTGGTGTGTTGTAGTCCCTCATAGGCCGAAACATCCCAAGGTTGCAAACCGCATCTGCAGTACCGTTGCCTGCACTTGCGCTTTGTGACACTATATAAAAAAACAGCAAGGAAAGAAAATTCACTGTTGCGAGGAAGAAATGCCCAGACCTGAAAAAATTACATGTGAAAGATAGTTCTTTTTGCTACTATGTCTATTCCTTTGACATGAAAGCGAAGTATCGTAATTTTGTAATAAATGAAAATAGGCCTAAAAACATCGAATAATGCTTTCTCCTCAACAATGATGGCCTCCCTCCTGCCTTCGTTTTGTTTCCACTTTAGTACCGTGCATGTCATAAAAAGTAACCATATCAA
The DNA here is from genome assembly GCA_963931925.1 of Onchidella celtica. Lineage (NCBI taxonomy): Eukaryota > Metazoa > Mollusca > Gastropoda > Systellommatophora > Onchidiidae > Onchidella > Onchidella celtica. Next base: position 49,374,087 of record OZ007575.1, on the reverse strand, counting down.
GCCTGGTGCGCAGTGTCCTGGCGCGCATGAGTTCTGAAGCAGGACTGCAGATTACTACTTTTATTGTAAGAAGAGAGAGAGAGAGAGAGAGAGAGAGAGAGAGAGAGAGAGAGAGAGAGAGAGAGAGAACGTCATGGAATAATGCTTTCTCCTCAACAATGATTGCCCCACTTCTGCATTTGTTTTGTTTCGACATTAGAATTCTGGTTGCGTTTCAAAGTTTGAAGGCATGAGTTTCTGTGCCGTCTGCTTTATGCATGGTACGGGCCATGCGGGTGTTGCTGTGCCAGTTGTGAGTTGTTTTCTTCCTAGATCTACATAATCTGTGTGCTGATTGTGCGTGTTGTTTGCAAGCCGTTCTTTGAACGGGTCCTTACACTAGTATTTAAAATTAGAAGAAAACAAAATCTAGTTCAACGCAAATGAAAACATTCTGTTATATTTATTTTTGTTAATCGCCTTGCTTCTTCCTAGAAACAATATGGCCGTTGTCTGGTCGATATACTTTCTCCAAAGGAAGTCTATATCTGTACAACATGTTGTATGGATATGGACATTGCATATCCATACAACATGTTTACCAAAAGCGCGACTGGTGAAGGTTTGCTGAAACAAAACTTGGTATACATGGAATAGTCAGATGGACCTGGGGGGCGTGAGGGTCTAGTCAGTTTGTATCAGTGGGCGGTAGTCAGATTGACTAATCGGGCGAAAAGGGGTTGGGGTAGCCTTTGGTGATCGACGTACACTCAAGTATATTATTAGCGCAGATCACGCAATCTCGGAGCAGAAGTGGGATTGTTTTAATAACTATGCAAATTAACAAGGTCAGTAATATAGTATTCCGGTGTGTGTTCTACGTCATCGAATTGTGTGCGTTGTACGGCTATGCTTTGCGCTTCCGTCTCCAAACTAAAACTCAGACTCATCTTGCTGGTTTGGGTTTTGTTTATTTGTTTGGGTTTTGTTTATTTGTTTGGGTTTTGTTTATTTGTTTGGGTTTTGTTTATTTGTTTGGGTTTTGTTTATTTGTTTGGGTTTTGTTTCACTTTTTTGTTAAGTTTTCCTTTTTTGTTCTTACATTGTTTTCTTGTTTACGTCAGGTTTACACTCAACATAGCATGTCATCATTTTATTCTCCTCTCAACTTTGATCACAAGTGACAAAGACTAGTCAACAGAGTGGACACGCCGCTGGAAACAAGTCAACTATTTATATTTTCTCTTTCACTGTAACTTTTGTTACTTCGTACATATTTTTGACTAGGTGTTTTGTATGAAGTGCATGTATTTGAGATTCTGCAATCACAATGAGATAGCCGTGTCTTAAAAAACAGATTCTTGACGTCCTTTTAAATACAAAGTCACATCGAACGAAGAACCTTCTCTTCATTTCTGTATACAAATACCAGACCATTTTGGTCGTGAGAGAGAAAACTTAAACCGTAAAGGGACGTAACCATAAGAAAGAAATTTAATCGATTGCTTCCCTTTACATTGTCTCCATAGATCTAGTTAAGTATCACCGTAAGTTTGCTGTCAGAATCATGTAAATAATCACTGATTAGCAACTATTTGTCGACGGAGTTAGTCTGTAAATGATCAATAACAATGATATTAGTCGAAGATTGACTAAAATAAAGTTTACAATGCATTACTTCAACAATGAATATGTCTACAGACCATAAACATTTGAGAAGCTCTGCCGCTAAAACACCTTTACGGCGTGACCTTAAAGGTAGAATGCGCATGACGTCACAGAGTTTTTGTTTTGTATTTCCGCCAAACAAGATGGCCGGTGGATCAGCTGATGAGTGTAACTTCGAGATGTGTCTAAACAGTTAAAATGCCTGCTGGTTGCATTGCAGTTGACTGTTGTGACAGGGGTGGAAAGGATGTATCCAACTGGTCCGATTCCCTACCATCCGTGTAAACAAGAGAGGAAGTGAAAGAATTGACCGAACGTCTCCCATGTGCGTATACACACGTGTCATTGTTTACAGTAGTGAACTTGCCGCCGATTGGTTCGCGACACCTTAAGTGGGTCCGGACAGACAAGATGGTGGATATGCGCATTCTACCTTTAAAGAAAAGCTATCCCGTTTCCATCAACTCTGCCCAGCTTAGCGCCTGTTTATCGCAAACTTCACAAACACACTTAAGAAGCATGATTTAAAGAGCAACATTCAACCAATCAGTAGATCAGTAAATAAATAAATAAATAAATAAATGACTATATTATTATGATTATGGAAAACATAAAAATATAAATAAATAGCTAAACAGACGAAATGAATGAAAAAATGAATACAGGAATAAATTAATGAATGAAATGAATGAACGAATAAATTAGTGAAGAAATAAACATATGAATGCATGAGTAAATAAATAAATAAATAAATAAAATAACATCAATAAATAAGTAGGGGCGACAACAAATAAATAAGAGAAATAAAATATAACCAACATTGTTACCACCCATACCATGGGGCAGAAACCAAACAAAGCTGAAAGCATAATTATCCCAACCACCCCTCCCCTCCCCTTCTGTAATAGGGAAGTCTGTCTCATTCTCTCTCTCTCTCTCTCTCTCTCTCTCTCTCTCTCTCTCTCTCTCTCTCTCTCTCTCTCTCTCTCTCTCTCTCTCTCTCTCTCTCCTATGCTTTGTTGCCAACCTATCAGAAACCAAATAAAGCAAAGAAAGAAACAGTTCGATGGGGAGTTCTTTTGAGGGCTAGAATGAAAGAAAGAAAGGAGGAACAACAATGTCAAGACCAGAACAAGGACAACCCACTATCGAGCCCTTTTTTAGGGCTAAGAAAGCCAAGAAAGCCAGAAAAACGACAGTAACAGCAACAAAGAAACAAGTAAAAGAAAGAAAGAAGAGCAAGAAAAAGTGAAGTGTTCATGTGTAGAGCAGCGGTTCTCCTCAAACAAAGACCTACAGGCCATCAATAAATACAGCATTTTCATAAGGAAGTGTATTCGCAGTCGACCTGTCGACCACGAATGTGGTGTGCATTCATAGTCGACCTGTTTCCGGAAATGCTCTTTTGAGAAAGAAAATCCGCTCTTTGGAACTTCCGTTACTTCTTTCAATTTGATTGTCCAGACCATGGAGGTACTAATAACACTGGAGTGCGCACAGCCCTCTTCGCTTGCCCTGCGAGCCGCGCACTATTGAAACCCCAAGGTGGCGGAAAAAGTAGGGCAAAGTACGGCAGCGCAAGGCCCGCCCAGTACAGTATTGTATGTAATAGATAGGGCCTAGTCAGCGCTGTTTTTTTCTCTTTTCCCGGTGGTGATCAAAATTAAAAGATACAAACAAATAATAACATTTATATGTTATTTACGGATTATCATAATTATACTTGTATTATTTTCTTTTAAAGTGTTTGATAATAAATATAAATTAATGATTTATGCTGTTTTTGTATTATGGTATTTTTATTAATTGGTCAATCGCTTGGAAGTAAAAGGGAAGGGAACTATGTAGTACTCTTTTTTACCGCATGTTAGTTTATCGCATGATGAGTCATGTTAAAGAAAAAAAATCAGCATGTGGACAGAGGAAACTTTACAAGTCAGTTTCTCTCAGATGACCAACAATGAGAAGGTGTGCCCATAACAATTGTAAAACACACACACACAAAAAAAACATGCTAAAGAACTGAGGGAAAGTTGGTTTTGCCATAGATCCAGGAGCTGGTGTGCGTGTGTGTGTGAGAGAGAGAGAGAGAGAGGGAGAGACAAAGAGAGAGAAAGAGGCATAATTATAATAATAATTATATGTAAATCATAGGCCGAGATTAGCAAATGATCTAGATAGGCAAGCTTGGTTGTACTCACTCAGTCAAGTATTATATATATCTAAAAATCAGGAGACCCTTAGCCTAGTTATTCAGAGGTTTGAGCACAGCTGAATTGTGCATTTCAGAGCTTTTCCAAACAAAAATGTATAAATTCCTACGGCTACAGGTCAATCTCTCACCTAGTGAATCTAGATTCTAGATCTATAGTCAATACACTAGGTGCAGTCAGCACATTGATGCGGTCAATATTTGTTTTTCCATACAGTTTCATTTACCAGTGTTTTTGTGACTAATTCACGTTTTGTGACGTTCTTATCAAGAGATCACAACATCACATAGCATATGACTGCTGTTTAAGCTTGTATTTTGCCTTGGATAATTTTCCCAAGTTTTGTGTTCGCACAACTTCCATCTTGAGTTCAAAGGTAAATATGTGACCCTACAGATTTCTCCATTTAGTGGTCTGGTGTAAGCTCACAGAAGTGCTCTGGACATTCTACTTCGGGTGGATTTTCATTAAAAAAATGTTTTCTGGGTATTATGAGTATGATTATGCACATATGGCAATGATTGCACCGACATGCATTCATCTGACACCTTGCATGAGGTGCGGTCACTGGTAATTGCAATGTGACATCAGTGTTGTATGTGCATCAACTGGGATCACTAGCACCATTATTTTTTATTATTATGATTACATGATGTATTCAAAACAATAGTTCAAAAGAGCCAGTGCACACCAGCTAATAGTAAACAATTGAATTAATGAGAAACAAAGAATAATATTGTGGTAAAATCCAAATACATAGGCTATTAAGGTCTAGTTTTATAGTAAATTCATTGACTTAAATTGAATGAGAACAGTTCTCCCTTCTTTTAAAGCAGGAAAGAAAGAAGGTAGAGAAGAAACAGTAGGTACATGAGCAGAGGAAAAGAAAGGAGTTAGCAGAGGAAAAGGAAAGGGAAGGTAGAAAGCAGAAACTGTAGTGTAACGGATGTGTAAACGCTGAGGCGCAGTCCGTGCTTGCCCTAAACAAGATGGCGACTATTGCCTTCTAATGCGCACGCATGAAATCAGCTGTACGGACTCCAGTGTTATTAATAGCTCCATGGTCCACACAGCACGTTATCGAAAGTACAGAAGCATCACGCATGTATATGTACATACTCTAGATTTAGAAGTTCTAATTCTAACTATGTCGGACCATCAACAACATTCTGCAGAGGACATTAATCTGCGGCTTGGCAAGGAATTTGCAACTTTTCACGATTTCGAAAGCCTTCTGCAATCGAGAACAAAGCTTCTATCGGAGAAGTGGGTGAAAGACACAGGAGGGAGAACAATTCAACAGGCAAACTCTAAGATTGGTGACGCCACGTTACACTTCAGAGAGGACTTCGTCTATGCATTTGTTAACTTCAGGTGCATTCATGGAGGAAAATTCAAGTCTAGGGGAACACAAAAAAACAGACAGTAAGTAAATGGTGCCCAAACGATAAAATTTACATTTTTAGATCTTAGATCTAGAGTCTAGATCTTCTAGATTTTATTCTTGAAAAGTTAGACTATGACTATGAGAGACTGATAGTAAAAGTACTGGTAGTGATAGTTATACAGAAAACAACTGTTCTGAAATCAGTCGGAGACTGCTGTTTTGTTAAGTTAGTTTTACTTAAAGTGTTAAACTTAAAGACAGTTTTAAAATTCCTATCAGCAGTGTCTCCTTAAATAGCTCGGCAGTAGAAGTAAAATCAGCTAAGATAATTTCATCACACTCATGAATAGCAAGGCCTCATACAGCACCAGTTCTCGCACACACAGTGTAGTTTTCTTAACTGATGCAGATATGATATATCATAATATTAATAGATTTAGAATCCTTAACTCATAACTGTGCAACAACTGGTGCCTTGAGGATATCGTATTAAATTATAGGGAAGACTTCCGAATGCGTTTCATAGCTCGACAAATGCATAGGTATTGTCAGATTGATATGTAACGATGTGAGGATCTAGTCAGTTTGTATCATCGAGGCCGTAGGCCGATGTTCGTCTGGGCAGTAGTCAGATTGACATATCAGGGAAAGCCGCCGGGGTAGCTATGTATTGTTTTCACTCGGGCTATGGAACGCATTCGGAAGGCCTTCCAAATTATACAATGTAATTAACTAGATTTTAGATTTGGGTCCGGTGTGTGATTGGTGGGAGAGAATATCACCACAGAGAAAAGATAAGATTGGATGGAGCTAAGAAACAAAGTAGGCTACTATTAATCATGATGAACTAAAGTGAAGTCTCGGCCTCCACACCAATGAAATCTAACAGAATTAAAGTAGACCCTAGCACTTTCATGTTTTCTGAGTAGTGCTGCCCATTGCAAAAGCAAGGTAGATATCTCTAGACCTAGAAAGCATCTCAAATTTGAAATAAACTATAAAAAATATAGTTTAGACAAAAGACAATGGAAAATATGCCAAATTGAAAAGTTGATATTGTGGTTTGTGCAGTATTTAAGTCAGTAGGCCCATTATTTTCATGCTTTTTATAGAAGTAACTTTTGTTAAGTTCAATTTTGCTGTATGTTGCATGGTTTGTTCTTGAATTTAACAAATCTAATGAAAGATCATAATAATTATGTTTCAGGTTCTTTAGTTAAATGACAGAGAAAATTATCTAGTAATCTCAACATACATTTTTCTTGTTCTTTTTAGATCTCACAAGATAGGATGTCCTGCAAGTATTGCCCTTTCAGCTCGGAGAAAGACTGACTGTATGGTAATAACAAAATTGAATCTGGAGCACAATCATGAGCTTATTCCAGACACCTGTAAGTATTCTTAGGTTAACATAATAAGTGTTGAGCACAAATATATACAGTATCTAACTCAAAAACACTGTATTTCTCACCTGAATCAAAGCTTTAGGTCAGGTATCAATTTCTCTATAGGTCTATTTATTGCATACAAAATCTGAACAAAATCATGGACTTGTCAAACACCATAGATTCCCCAAACTACCGATGCAGTGTATTGATAAAGTAAAGTAGGCTATATGTCATGATATAGTGGTGTGTTGCGTTAGTTCAGTGTCTTGGTCAATCCATGTTATCAGGTTACTTAAAGTCAGGTAGGAAAAATCACTGGCCACTAGAGGAGTTGAGCAGTAAGTTGTCTGCCTCTCAACAAAAGGAAAGTAGCCTCAAGTCCTTTGGAGGGAAAAAGAAAGATTTGACGATTTGTACCTGCTTTTTTATATTGGCTTAATGGTCCCTCAGCTTTTTGAATAAGGAAACCCCAAAAAACCTTTAGCAGTTTTTAAAGTCACTGTGTATGTTGTACATGCTATAAAACTTAGGCAGTTAAAAATCATTTCAAGAGTGGTAGTTCGAGTAACTTGAACTACATGGGGCAAAATTTCCAGAAATTCCAAATTTGCGAGGCATTCACACTGGCTGATCCCACTCTAATGATTGAAAGTTAAATGACAAAAAAATCACCGTCTTTTCAATGTGGGGGAAGGGGTTGTGTGTCCATAATAGAGGCTGGAACTATTGGAACATTAGCGTCTCTAACACGAGCTGTGTGAACACATGGCCATCTGCTGAGGGGAAGTAGGTCTGATTTGTCTACACTATATTGTAAATTTGGTGTATGTGTTGGAGAAGGCAGGCAACGCTATTGCTGTGGATCACAGTCTTGATTCACACATAATTATTTTACTTATCTGCCATTTTCATCATGTTCTTTCAAGATGCAACTATATAACTATTTTTTGTTAATTTTTTTCATTTTAGGTGGCTACTATCACGACGACAGGAAACCTACTGAGATTGAGTCAGTGGAAATAGGCAAAATGGTTAAGCTTGGCCTTTCAGCTGGCAAGATCATGACTCATATGAGTGAGACTAGTGGCAAAATATTTCGAAGACATGACATTCATAACATTTCCAAGCAGAGCACTGGACCACAGAGGCCTGTGGAGGATGAGGTGTGGCAGATTCTCAAAAGGATGTGCAGGGAAGACTCCAGCTCACAATACTCAGTCAGGGCAGACAGTGATGGCAATGTATCAACCCTGCTGTTTCAGACTGGTGCTATGCGGCGCATTCTAGCCGAATATGGTGATGTTGTCTATATAGATGGCACTTATTGTCTTAATAATTTGGGATATCCATTGTATGTTTTTCTGTGTGTGGATGGTGAGAATAAAGGACACGTAGTTTCTTATGCTGTGGTTAGGGATGAAAGAAAAACCACCCTGTCTCAAGTTTTTTCAGATTTCGTTTCTAATATTGATATTGAAATCAAAACAGTTGTCGTAGACAAAGATGCTGCAGAGATATCTGCAATTAAAGAAACAATGCCAGGCACCAAAATTCTGCTCTGTCGCTTTCATGTGGCCCAAAGTTTAAGGGCTGCAGCAGCTAAGTACTGTTCTGTGGCTGAGAAGTTAAGAGGGCAAGATTGTGTAATGAAAATGTTGTACACAGCATCTGAGGATGAATTTGTCTCAATGTATTCAATGTTGCCTAGTCGGTTTCAGGCCTACATGGACAGAAACTGGATGCCCAACAAGGAGAGCTGGGCACAGTGCTTCACAAAGCACTTAGTTACTTGGGGCACCAAAACCAATAATTTTGTTGAGCGACATAATCGCACCTTAAAGACTCTCAGCACCCACACTAAAAGCCTACCAACTCTCATTAGTAAAATTTTGGCACATCACCGCCATGAGGAGCATGGACTAGCTATTCGTGCTGCAGATGCAGTCTACAAGACAAGAGTATACCAGACATCTGCTGATGTTCCTTACTCGCATGTAGAACATTGTTCATCATTTTTGTCACATGCTGCTTGCAAGAGTGTGATAGAGCAGATGGAAAAATTGTTTTCTGCAACATATTATAGAGTGGAGGGAGAAAATGTTTTTATAAAGCAAGGCACAGAAGAGGTAATGTTTCCAGTACATAATAATACATGCACATGCCTATTTTATCTAAATTACATGTTGCCATGTTGGCATCTAATGGCATTTTATCTGTCAATGAATATGCCTCTTGTCCAGAGAGCCCTTGTACCCAGAAGATGGACAAAAACAACCTTATTGTCCACCTTTGGGAAGAACGTCCCACAAGGTAATAGTGCTGCTCTTCCAGCCTCTGTTACGAAAAAGAAACCAATTATGAATGAAATACAGAAGAGGGAAGAGGCATCAAAACTTTGGGACAATCTTGTAAATGTTATGATTAGTTGTGGGCAGAATTCATTTGAAGTACGTTGTAAAGTACTATTGTCTGTTATGGACTCATGGAATGAAGGTACAGATATTCCAACTGGTATGATTCTTGAAAATCAGAGTGTTGCAGAAAATGGGGTAGAACTAGAAGAAGGAGTTGATGTTTCAGGGAATGAAGTAATATTGCATGCTGGAGAGCAGATGCAGAGAAATAACCTTGAAGAAGGAGAGGGGATGGGTGTTGTTAATGCAGCAGATGGTGTACAAGTCATTGTGGTAGATGAAATGGGGGGTGTTATTAATATTGTAGAAGATGAGATATTGCCTGTTGATGTGGCAAAAGATGAGATGGGGGGTGTTATTAATATTGTAGAAGATGAGATATTGCCTGTTGATGTGGCAAAAGATGAGATGGGAGGTGTTATGAATGTTGTAGAGGATGAGGTGTTGCCTGTTGATGTGGCAGAAAATGAGATGGGAGGTGTAATGAGTGTTGTAGAGGATGAGGTGTTGCCTGTAGATGAGGCAAAAGAAGTAGATAATGTTAGATCTAATGTTGTTGTAGAGGATGAAATGTCTTTTGTTCATGTGGCAGAAAATGTGGTGGGAGATGTTATAGAAAATGAATTAAAGGAAGGTGTATCCATGATTGTTGCAGATGATCATAATTATTTTGCTGGCAGTAGTGGTAGTTCTATGGCCATTGAAAATGTTCTGTCAGGTTTCACCTTTCAGAAATGTATAAAGAAGCGAGGCAGACCTAAGGGAGCTGGGAAAACATCTGGTCACTACTCAAAGAAAAGAAAAACAGCAAAGATGAAAGACTGTGAAAGTGCCAAGAGTGCCTTACAAAGTGATGAATTTATTGGAACTTCTTCCAATGTTTGTTATGCTTGCCGGAAGGAATTGTGTCAAGATGGCACATCAGGTGCATGGTTGCAATGGATTGAATGTGAATCGTGTCTCAAGTGGTTTCACAAAGTATGTATCTTTGGTGAAAGTAAAAGGGTACCAAAGACATTTATTTGTATGTTTTGCAATCCGTGATTGGCTGATACAAATTACTATCACTGGTATTAGCAGTTAAAATTGTCATCCTGGAAACATAACACTATATTTAACTAATTTAAATTATATGTACGATATGTATTTTATCATCGAATTTTGAAATTAATGAAATGCCATGTATGAATGAAGGAATTGTGTATTGTTAATGTTAAGAAAATGAAACTTCTATGTGTAACATTTTTAATTCCTAATAAAGTAGTAAAAGAATCCTATAATATAAAATTGCTGACATTGAACAGCCGCATTTTGTATGATGTGTTTCTTTTGTCTTTTTTTTTTTTTGGTTAGTATTGTTGTGTCTTTCTTGTTTGCTTACATTTGATTTTCATCAGCCATTTTGGCTGTACTTTTTTTTTTATATTGGTGTATACATGTGTATGTTTTGTTACAGTATTTGATGACACTCGAAATTTGTATGTGTGTATACATATTTTTTTTTTTTTATATATCATTATCATATTGTCATTATATTATGTATATTAACAATCAATGTATTTACAGGGATGGGAATTCTCAGGAAATTTCCTGAATTCCGGATTTTTAAAAGTGTTTTTTTTTTTTCGTAGACACCATATTGTTTGTTGTCCATTATGAATTGGCCTTAGTGTATGTGTGTACTGCAGTATGCAGTGGCGCACTGCATCAAAAGTTCAAGAAATTTTTCTTTCAGTAGTTCCCATCTCTGAATTTTCATGTTTCATTAATAAAATTTCTGGGCACAACTTAGCGTTGATGCACCGGTTAACATAACCAGATCGTTTCTTCTTGTGTGCTGTCTTTGGTGTCCACCGTCTTTTGTACTGGCTTCCATACAAGCTGACACTTAATAATTTATAAACTTGGATGGGGATGAGTCTATTCGTCATTAACCATATAACACATTAAATTTCCCTTTGAAGCTTTGCATTCTGTTCTTTTCAACTACATGGAGAACATACTACACTAGATTAGTAAAACTACCTAGATCCCTGACATTGACATACCAAATTCTTAATTACATGTCATGTATTATTCTTCATTCATACAGTCCATTGTACCAAAACTCTAATTAACATATATATATCATCTGATTGATGACAAAATGTTGAAATACAACAGACTGAGAGGTACATGTAGTAAAATTGTGTTTCTCCCACAAAGCTAATTACAGACAAGGACTGAAACAAAAGCAGACGCCAGACGTGGAAATAATTCACTTCAAATGAATAGGCTTTCAACAGACTCAGCATAATAATAAATATACAATTATCAATACCATCATGGGCGGACAAAGTACGGTGCATCACTATCAGGTGAAAAGGTGGGGAAGTGAAAGAATGGCCATACATCAAACACTAAATTGGGTGCTTTTTCAGAACTACATTCAAACAAAATAAATAATTAACCAAATACTATGCGTGCTATTCGACAGGTCTACCAAGAATGCGCATGCATTTGTAGTCGACAGGTCGATTACGGACGCACACTGTATTCGTGGTCGACAGGTCGACTGCGAATGCACACCACATTCGTGGTCGACAGGTCGATTACGAACGCACACTATATTCCTGGTCGACAGGTCGACCACGAATGCACACTGTCACGAGCAGAGTTAGGGTCTTGGGGATGTTACGACTGCACGAGAGGCAGCTAACTCACACTCGGACACAACCACACAAGAAAAGTATTAAATAACTAGAGCGTATATATGTCAGGCCGGTCAGGCCATAGTTTACATAAATATTAATAACAAAACAAAAGACAATAGGGGTATATATTCAAACCAAAAAAAAACCTCTAATTAAGAACTTAACCAATGATATTCATGTAACTATGGAGGTACTGCAATCAATAGCAAATAGGTATATTATACGAAACTAGATATCAATTTAAAGTGACAGTTGAGTCGCCACTGGCCAGTCGCCAGGCAAACTCTCCATAAATCATATGGGCTTGAATGTTAGGAGAGCCCAGTACGTTCAAAGCCTACAGAAGCACTCTTCGGCTTGTAGGTAATTTAAGCAGTTGCCAAAAGACTATATTTTATGCACAATCACTATTCAATTCATCAACAATGTGCTATATTATTCCAATCATACTATGGCAATAGATCTATGATACAGGACACTCGTGGTCGAGTGCCAGCTGGGGTTTCCTTAGTCTTCCTATGAGGCTGTAGTTCTCTCTCTATCTCCGATCTCTATTATGCTTGAACAAATAAGATATATTACCATTGGTCACGCCTACTGGTAGGCGCGAACATCAATATAGCGCAGCGTGGGCTTTCAAAGGTCAGCCCACTCAGACCTTTCTTTCTGGAGCTCAGTTAGTCCGTTAGCAAGGACTTCTTGTATTCAAAGCACACAGTTCAGGTACTGGTCAACCGGAGATACTTCACGACACGATGCTTCTGCTCGTCTGTATTCACCAAATCTGAACGTTACACGATGTTTTATACTATCTGGCTACCCAGCAGTGCTAGTCCGCTGGCCCAATTAGTTCAGCTATCTCATAGGTCGAAACCTCCCACCATTTTAATTGTAGTAATACGTCTGCACTATTCTACCAGCCAGTTAACGTGCAAAAACTTGTCTAGTCATACTTAACAATGTCAACTAGCCCCACCTTGATTCACCCCTACTCCATTACTTATTAATCACGAACATTAAAACCGACAAGCGTGCATCTAACAGTTTAACTTTACATTTATTTACTCACCAACTATAATTCGCGAGGGCCGTTCAAGGCCACCAGCCAATTTCTCATGGCCCTGGTAAAACAACAACAACTCACTCTCTGCGTGAGTTTTAACAACATCTGAATCATGACACACACCACATTCGTGGTCGACAGGTCGACTGCGAACACACTTCCTTTTCATAATAACTTTCTTCTGAATTTATTGACTTCTGGTAAACGTCTATTATTATATTGTCGTATTGTTCCGTCATTCCCGGAAAAATGGTCGATGATAAAAATGTATATCTTCTCTCGTTTTGCTTTCCGAAACGTGAAATCTATTGCACCCAAAGGGCAGTCCCTCCTAGAGCTGCAGCTTAGAAAGTGAAATGTCCTAGTACGTTTTCACAGGTGTTTTGGTCGAATGAACTTCAGCCAGGTCAAGTCTGAAATGCTGTGTACCACATCCGTTTTAGATATTGACCGTGCACAGTTTTAATGAGAACAGGGACTGATTGCCCCCCCCCCCCCCTTTCCCTTTGGCATCTGTCAGTCTTGAAAGACTATGGGCTTATGCTCTGGATGTCTGGATGTTTCAAGTCTGGGTGCAGCGTCGTGTGGCTGGACAAGCCTTTACGGGAGTGACAGTCCCGTCCACAGACGGTGCAGCCAAAGTATGAGCTGGTTTGTCTGTTGGGGGGGGGGGGGAGCCTTTCTTCTCTCCGTATTGCCTCGGCGTGTTGCATAAGCGTCTCTTCATACAGTGAGAGACATTACTTCACCAACTGCCTCCAGCCTGTCCTGTCTGAGACAGCGGCTTCGTGGAACAAAGACAACGAAAACAACAGGAACAAAAATAAGATGAATGAAATGGAAGCCAATCCCTGCCAAGAGCCATTATTTTACCATGAAATCTGCTACGTCACAACCCGCCCACCCCAACGGACCAATCAGTCCCTAAACTGCTCAACCACCGCCAGACTCACCAGATGAGTCCATGACTACATAAACGTAATTTAAGACTCTCACATTTAGCACAAAATACAGTGTGTGCTTTTTTCCTCATCCATCCATCCGTCAGTCCGTCCGTCCGTCCGTTCATCCATCCACGCATTTATCCATGCAGCCATCCATCCATCCATCCATCCATAAATCCACCCATTCATTCTTCCACCCATCTATTCATCTATTCATCCATCCATCCATACATACATCCATTCATCCATCCATCCGTCAGTCCGTCCGTCCTCCTTCCTGCCCTTAATACACCACGCTAAGGAGTTTTTTTTTTTTTTAAATGCCCGGCCTTCCTTGTAAAAGGGACATTTTTGCATTGTTTGTCTTCCGTCTTCCACGACTCCATTCCCTCCCAGACAGACCGAAGAAAAACAGTAGTCCACGTTATCAGAATAGATAATTCACATGAAACATATATATAATAATAATACATATTTTTTAAATTTCCTAATATGAAGAACGAAATTCTTATAACCGAAAAGAAACAGAACATTATGGAGCCGTGCTGCTGCTGATATTGTCTGTGTGTGTCTGTAAGGAATGGGGTTGGGGTGGAGTATGCTCTCAGCTGGCAATACAAATGCAGTGTATAGATATATCATATCATATAATATATATATTTGTAGATTTATCTGTCTATTTTCTTTTTGTGTTCAGGGGAGACTACCTTTATGTCAAATAATTACAACACGTTCGTGGTCTGAAGGCCAAATCGAGCCACGATGTCCATGCCATGTAAATTCTCGCATTGAAAGGGTCCATATTTCCTCGGGGTTTAACCCATTTTTAGGGGTGGGGGAGACGGTTGAGGGTTTGAATTTCCCATGGCACAATTGTCCGCATGTCTGAGATTTGCACGTGACAAGACAGCCTGAATGGAGTCCCGACAACGACTCGGATATGATCTAAACAGCACGTGGCGCCACAAAAAGGCCCATTGGTTGAGTATAAAAAGCCAATGGCCTGTCAGGAAAGAACGCGGCAAAGATCATGAAATAAATCTCAGAAAGATTGATAACAGACATCAGGGATACAAAAAAAAACAACAACAACAAAAACTCATACAAAATTTTGGACAAGTGCCGACAGTAGAACAAATTCAATTTGTTATCTGGTTTATGAGGAAAGTTTTGTCATATGAACGGCAACGAAAGCAATAAAAGCAGTGGCCGCGGCATCAAAAATAACTTTTGCAATCATCATGGTACCAAATTGAAAATAGCTGCAACAACAGCAACAACAAGAGATACCAATGACAATAATAATCATAACACTATAAAAGCATCCATCTACGATCTTATCACACCAAACTGGAAGAAAAGGAAAGCGATAACGATAGAAAATACAGCAGGAGCAATCATCAAATAAATAGACGAGCAAATGAAAAAGAGGATCGGAATACAATGTGGATAGTCTAAAAATGCAACGGATAAGAGTTACGTTTTTCTGTTGTTTGTTTTCTGACGAAAGAATGACGTCAGACCCAGGAAAGTGTGGTTGAGAATGGAGTTGTGGGGCAATTTTTTAATTCTAGCAGATTAACATTGTTTCTATCTGCTGTTGGGAAGCAAATATCGGAGTGCAAACTTGACCCAAGCGACCCAGATGGGGGTTTTCTTTACACAGTGAATTTATTTTAGGAAAGTTTTAGCGTTTAATTAGGATTTTGGTTAGGACTAGGTTTAGCTAATTGTCCACCGCAACGTTTTTACTAGGCTCATCATCACTGTAATTTGTTGGAACCGAGACCGAACCATTCCTTTTCCCCACCATGTGCACAAGTTCCCGGTGTGTAAATAAGGTGAGTACTAGATCTAGTCTTTTTCCTTAAATTATGAAGGGATGTGGTGCGCACCTTTGCAATGTTGACATCAATAGTACGCGCGCAAATCGATGGACAAAATAATTATGACGAATTGATTCGTCTCGGTATCCTGTCTCTTGGGTCGGAACTTGCCCCCACCCCCCTCCAAATAATTGTAATACGAGAGTTTCGACCAGATGTCTAACAGTCACCACTATACAAATGCCTTGATGACAACAATAAGGACATTAACTAAGACACCATTTGTCTGTCCTACTAATTAAATTACTGTATCTGGTCCCATAGCAGTCTGTCTCTGTACAATTTAGAGAACTAGATCTAGTCTGCCTTTGTCAAAACCTTTTTTATTGTGTCAGTGAGAAACACTGAGAAAATCAGGACTTTATCTAGCCAGATTTTGTGTACACACATGCACTCACTCACACTTGCAAGGATGTCTTACCAAAGTCTTTGGACCTACTTACTAGTGAGCCAACCCATCTCATTCCATCCCATGATATGTTCATCCTACCCCAATCCGTCCCTTCTACCTCAGCAGTTTAAAATAGAAAGAACAAATAAAATAAAATTTAAAAAAGGCATTATAGCATTGCAGGCACGGCTCAATTTGCGTTTTCTTGTGTATCTACAATACAGTAACTTTTTGAAATCATAAAAAGCGGATAGCGATTGTAAACGTCTAAAAAACCCAAGCATTTGTGAGTGTGCATGGGAAAACCCGGCATAAGTCGGCAACATGACATTTTGAGTTCTGTACATGTAATAAAAGACAAGACATTTCTGATAAATTAAAGTCAGTGACCCCCCTAAAACAAGATTTTGAGAAAACGGCATTTAATCCTATAAGTGGCAATAGCTAATTGACCAAGTAATATTGGAGTGATTGTTCTTAGGAGACCGTAGTCTAATAACTAAGCAGTTATAGAGATCATACTGAGTAGTGTTCACTGCTCATCTATAGTTTACCCTGTAACATGCCACGGTCCCCTAGCAACAGCCAAGTCGGAAGTTTTTGGATCTTGTTAGGAGACCGTAGTCTAATTACAAAGCCGTTATAGAGATCATAGTGAGTAGTGTTCACTTCTCGTCTACAGTTTACCCTGTAACATGCCACGGTCCCCTAAACAACAGCCAAGTTGGAAGTTTGTGTCGGACCCATATTTTCACTTCAAAGCCGTTTTTCTCAAAATCAGCTCTGCCGACTTATGCCGGGTTTTCTCATGCACACTCACATTTGTTCTCTCCTGTCTGGTGCGGGACACTGGTACGGTACTGTAGTGGGGGGGGGGGGGCGTAGAACTGATTCTCTAAACAATTAAAATCTTTGTAATAATGTTTACACGCAATGTAAATTAAGCAGTGGTAATGAGCAGGAAAACTAGAGAGCCGGCGCAGTGTCAGAACTAGTGCCAGTACCGGTACCAGGTTCTGGTGTTGGAGTCGCGAGGTGAAGGTCAGTGCAGTACCTAAGGAGTCGACACTGGTGTCGGAGCCATGAGGGAGGGAAAATAGGTGACAAAGTGGAAATGGAGAAAAGAAAGCAGAGCAAAGGGAGAAAAGATCTACGAGCGACGAAGAAAACACAAATTAGTCCAAGCAGAAAACAAAACTCCTACTGAAAAAGCTGTGATTGAACAGTTTATTTTCTTTATGCAAGAGGATTTTCTCATGATCATAAATTTCTAATTGAATTGTGGTTTGCTGGAATAGATTGATTCGTCTCGGTATCCTGTCTGGAAAATCAAGATCTTTTTAAATATTATTTTATATAGTATTATTTTCAAACATAACATGACAATTTTTCGTTTTCCATATGTTACAAAATGTGAAATGTACAGGATATTTTTACAGTCAGGAGCAGATCATGATGACAGATTCTGATTTAGGGCACAAATAAGTCGATTTAAGAAAAACAAACAACAACAACAACAAAAATTAAGTAAGTGTTGTGGTTACAAAGCCAGATTGTAGCATCTGCGGGCTACCCCTTGCCCTCCCCCGGTTTTGTTGTTGTGCTGGTGGCTGAGCATGTGTCCACTACTTTTTTCATTTTATTGTTGACAACCGCCAGAGTGTGCTGTACCCAGTGACCTGACCTTCTTTTCCTAGTGAGTTGTTTTTTCCTCGGTCGCTTGTAATCAGGTGTTTTGACTCGTTCAGTAAATATTAGTATGTTCCCGAATATTCGATAACATTATGGATAAGGATGTTTACGCCAGATTTGGCCTTGGTTGATGTAACCTGATGACGTATTGATACGTGATTGGTTAGTTTGTGCGAGGGCAAAGGTAACGTTTATTTCGGGAACTTTCTGTAGGAATGTTTATATATATAGACCTGTGTGAGTGGTTGGTCGGTGAGTAAGTGAGTTTCCTTTTGTGTGGCGTAGATATTTAGTTTCGCTGGTGCCTTCCTAGTAATTTATTATTCACTATACATTTATTAAACTTTAGTATTATTTAATCTATCGTCGGATCTCGTGTTTATTTATTTTACAGCTGTAATAGTTTCGTTTTCTAAAGGGGTGTAGTTAGATCAACTAACTCCCCCCTACTATAACGTGCTAGAACAACTTCAGCTGTTACATATTGGGGGCTCGTCCGGGATCCGACCATATTCGAGCGGACCAGATCAAAATTACTAGATTTATTTACATAGT
The DNA here is from genome assembly GCA_963931925.1 of Onchidella celtica. Taxonomy (NCBI): domain Eukaryota; kingdom Metazoa; phylum Mollusca; class Gastropoda; order Systellommatophora; family Onchidiidae; genus Onchidella; species Onchidella celtica. The sequence continues at coordinate 49,355,814 of OZ007575.1, read as the reverse complement.
TGATTGTAGAATATCATCGACAAGCTATCTACAACATGTCAGAGGTTATTGGAAGGCTTAGCCAGGAAGCGGACGCTATGGAGCTCACTGGGCAGGAGAGACGGGACTACCTCCGTGAAGGCCTAGAAAGAGAAAGACTGCTGGAGGCTCAACGACAGGAGAAGGAGGCTGAACGACAGGCTCATGAGAAGGAGGCTCAACGACAGGAGAAGGAGGCTGAACGACAGGCTCATGAGAAGGAGGCTGAACGACAGCTGGAAAGGGAAAAGATGAACCACGAGTTGGAGATAGAGAGGATGCGCCAGCAACGTGGAGGCAACGACTCAGCGCAGAAGACCGACGACCACGCCAGTTCTAAGAGACCCAAGCTACCTGCATTTCAGGACAAGAAGGACGATCTGGATAGCTGGTTGCTGCGGTTTGAGAGGTTTGCCGAGACAGCTGAATGGCCCAGATCCACCTGGACGACATCACTGTCTGCCCTGCTGTCTGGGAGAGCTTTGGAGTGCTTCTGCAGACTACCGATCGACGAAGCCAAGGACTACGACAAGGTCAAGGAAGCGTTGCAGAAGAGGTACAACCTGTCAGAGGACGGATACAGACTCATGTTCAGACAAGGTAAGCCTGAAGATGGAGAAGATGTTGGAATGTTTTTGACCAGGATCAAGACCTATTTAGAGAGGTGGATAAAGCTGTCGAAGACGGAGGAGACCTACGAAGGAGTGAGAGATCTGTTCGTCAGAGAGCAATTCATGGATGCCTGCCCACCAGACCTTGCAACCCATGTGAGGGAGAGGAAACCAAAGACGCTACAGGACATCGCAGATTCAGCGGAGGCGTACCTGGTAGCGAGGAACCGGACGCTCAGCGGGAGCGCCAGAATGCAGAGCCGGCCAGTGCGACAGAGGCCCAACGGAGACAGAAGCCCACAGGTCTGCCATAGGTGCCAGAGGCCGGGACACAAGGCGACGGAGTGTCGTGCAAAGTTAAACGACAAAGGTGAGTTGAAATGTTACCTTTGTGGAAAGCCAGGCCACGTTCGGAGGATGTGTCCAGCCCAGAAGGATATGGGACGAGGCAAGCCGAACAAGGCGGCGGCGGCCGTAGTGATAGCGGCGGACGAGTCGTCGAGACAGGATGCGACGACGGCTGACACCAGCATCAACGTTCAAGCGGTAATGAAGGACGGGAAGCTACAGTTAGCGGTGCCTGTTGCGTGCGGAGGATGCAGTGACGGAAGGACCGTGGAGAAGCTGAAGTTACCAGTGATGAAGGGCTTGATTGGAAATCGAGCGGTAGATGTCCTAAGAGATACCGGCTGTGAAGGTGTAGTGGTGCGGCGAGCACTGGTGGACGACGGACAGCTCACCGGTGGGAAGAAACTTATCGCGAGGATCGATAACTCCTTGCTAGCGGCGGAGGAAGCCGTTATCGACGTAAAGACGCCTTACCTGACGGGCAAAGTGACGGCGCTGTGTCTCCCGGTGACCATCTGCGACCTAGTAGTCGGGAACGTGGACGGAGCGAAGGACCCGTACGACCCTGATACTGAGGTGATGGTAGGAGCGGTGACCACGAGGGCCCAGGAGAAGAGGAAGGACCGGTCTACGTCGCTGAAGGTGCCGAGGGCAGAACGGCACGCGGGAGTGGATAGAGAGGAACTTATCCGACTCCAAGAAGAAGACGAAGTCATTAGGAAGTTAGAGCAGAAGAAGATCCCAACTAATAGAGGCAATAAATCTGTTCATTTTGAGAAACATGGAGGAGTACTGTACCGGATCTACAAGGACCTGAGACAGGCGACGGTTATAAGGCAAGTGGTACTACCCGAGAAACTGAGAGAGTATGTACTGAGTGTAGCCCACGACTCGATCGTCGGAGGACACCTCGGCGTGAAGAAAACCAAAGACAGAGTTATGAGCAATTTTTATTGGCCTGGAATTGAAGGTGACGTCGCGAGATATTGCCGCTCATGCGACATATGCTAGAGGACGGTGAACAAAGGAGCGACCCCAAAGGTGCACCTGCAGAGTATGCCAGTAGTGGACGTACCATTTAGGCGAGTGGCCGTGGACTTAGTAGGACCTATCGACCCCCCAAGTGAAGGTGGACATCGGTATATCCTGGTGTACATAGACTACGCTACTCGTTACCCCGAAGCCACACCCTTGAAGAAGATCGACGCAGAAACGGTAGCAGAAGCCTTAGTGAACATCTACAGCCGTTTGGGTGTGCCCGAAGAGATCTTGTCAGACCAAGGGACCCAGTTTATGTCAGATGTCATGAAGGAAACGAATAGACTATTGGGAATTCGACAGTCGACCACTACAGTCTACCACCCTATGTGCAACGGGTTGGTGGAGCGATTTAACGGCACACTGAAGAAGACCTTAAGGCGACTGTGCGCAGAGCAACCCAAGCAGTGGCACAGATACATCAACCCGCTGCTCTTCGCATATCGTGAAGTTCCCCAAGAGTCGACCAAGTTTGCCCCATTCGAGTTGCTGTATGGGAGAACTGTGAGAGGACCAATGCACATCTTACGACAACTATGGACCAAGGACGTAGAGGAGCCGGAAACGAAGACCAGTTACCAGTACGTCATGGAACTACGTGAGAGGCTGGAGGACACATGGAAGTTAGCGACGGAAGTACTCTCCAAGGCTCAAGGTAGACAGAAGACCTACTACGACCGGAAGGCGCGAGAAAGGAAGTTCCGCCCCGGAGATGAAGTGTTGGTGCTACTACCGACGAACACTAACAAGCTCCTAGTCCAATGGAAGGGACTATATAAGGTATTCTCAGTTGTCGGTGTTAACGACTATAGAGTCAAGATGGGTGCAAAAGAAAAGACCTTGCACGCCAACCTCCTCAAGAGATACATTCCAAGGACGTCAAAAGCAGCAGCAGTGGCAATGGAACCGAGACCTATTGTGACCGAGATGTGTGGGATGGACAACAGTAGGAGAGATACCACGCCTGAACATGTCAACGCCATAAAGGACGGCGGCGGTGATAGTGCTGAGACTGTACTGGCAGAGGACGACATGATGGACAAGAGTCAACCCGTGGAGTCAGCTGGCATGACAATCATCGAGGACTGCGACCTGGAAGGCGACAACGGTGGAACGACGGAGGACCTTGCCGACCTAGGAAGCTGGGACCAGAATGAAGGCTACAGAGATGTCCAGTATGGAACGCAACTGACATCGGAACAACGTCAAGAACTCTGCGATGTGGTGAAGAATTACCAGCATGTCTTCACCAATCTCCCTGGATGCTGCCAGTTGGGTGAACATCGCATCGACCTGACGACAGAAGTACCAGTTCGTCAACGACCATACCCGGTGCCCTACGCTATGCGCGACTCATTGAAGGAGGAGCTTAGCACCATGGAACGGCTGGGCATCATTCGAAGGAGCTCATCAGCTTATGCTTCACCTGTTGTTGTCGTCAATAAGAAGGACGGATCCAACCGAGTCTGCATCGACTACAGGATGTTAAACAAGATCACAGTATTCGACCCTCATCCGACAGCAGCGCCATTAGAAGTGTTTCAGAGTCTCTCGAGAGGAAAATTATTCTCTCGGATTGACCTGAGCAAGGGATACTGGCAAGTGAAAGTTCGAGAGCAAGACATTCCCAAGACGACGTTCGTCACCATGGGCGAACACTATGAATTCATTCGGATGCCTTTTGGGATGATGAACTCAGGAGCCACGCTGAACAGGATCGTAAAGCCATTGATCCGTGGAATGAACAATGTGACAGCATATGTGGACGACCTGCTGATTCATACAGAGACATTCGACGAGCATGTGAAGACTCTCAAGGACTTACTGCAGAGGATGGACCAAGCTGGATTAACTGCAAGACCACCGAAGTGTCTGATTGGAACGTCTGAAGTAGACTTTGTTGGACACTTAGTGGGAGAAGGTATGATTGGCCTGTTAGAAGAGAATGTATGTAAGGTACGAGACGCACCCAGACCCACCACTAAGAAGGAAGTGAAAGCATTCTTAGGATTAGTGGGATATTACCATGAATTTATTCCTAACTTTTCAGCGATTGCATCACCATTGTCTGATTTACTTAGAAAGGGTCAGCCCAATATAGGTCAGTGGGATGAAACGCAGGAGAAAGCGTACACCTCTTTGAAGAATGTCATTATCTCCAAACCCGTGTTATGTTTGCCAGATTTTTCCAAAGAGTTTGTCTTAGCAACTGATGCATCAGATCGCCGATTAGGCGCTAGTCTTATGCAGGAACACGAGGGAAAGTTGTACCCTGTGGCATATGCTAGTCGTAAGCTATTGCCTCGTGAGACAAAATATTCGGTCTCAGAGCGCGAATGTTTAGCTATTGTTTGGGCTGTAAAAAAGTTTACTTTGTATTTGTATGGAAAGGAGTTTGTGCTCCAAACTGACCATCGGTCATTAGAGTTTTTGAACTCTGCCAAGTTTGACAGTCCAAAGTTATTACGATGGAGTTTATTTTTACAGTCTTATCGATTCAGGATTCACTACGTAAAAGGCAGAGAAAATGTCTGTGCCGATTATTTTAAAGTAGTACACTATCAGTGAAATGCATTGTAACCCATACTTTTGCCTACTAGATGAATTTCTAGGACGGCAGTATTGTACTGTAATTGGGGACATAGTTCATCTGTGATTGAATACTGAATTGATGGCTGATAGAGAGTCATGATGTGTTAGTCACATTTTGATTTTATGCTATGTCATATTAGTTACCAATGGAACTTGGTGTAATTTTTGGAAAATGTAACCCAAATGGGGACTGCGAGCAAGCAGTGTTTGTGTTATATTGCAATGTTGTAACTTGTTTTGACCTAATATGATGAAGAAAGACCCTAATCAGTGGTCGGTATGTATTGGTATTTTTGCCATTGTACGTATGAGTTATACATTTTGGAGATAACCATGTTATGTACAACAAGTTATATGCTATGATTCGTGCACGAAGCATTGTGTAAACGATGGGCCATCGTTTCACCTTATATGATTTGTAATAATATCATTGACCATTGTTTCACCACAGTGGTGGCGTTGTGTTATTTTGACTAGTAGGCCTACTGTTTACTATTGGGAAGCAATGACGGTATTGTATTAGTTATGGTATTAGTGATGCAAAGTACACTGCATTGTATTGTATTTGTGATGACATTCGGGAAGGCACTGAAATTGTTATTAATTGTAATAGAATTAGCAACTACCTATGTGAGATTGGGAGTGCTATAAGATTATTTCAAGATATTGCAGACGCTGAATAATGTTTTGGAGTTGAAAAATATTCAACTTAAATTGGGGAGTTGTGTAGCATCTGCGGGCTACCCCTTGCCCTCCCCCGGTTTTGTTGTTGTGCTGGTGGCTGAGCATGTGTCCACTACTTTTTTCATTTTATTGTTGACAACCGCCAGAGTGTGCTGTACCCAGTGACCTGACCTTCTTTTCCTAGTGAGTTGTTTTTTCCTCGGTCGCTTGTTGTCAGGTGTTTTGACTCGTTCAGTAAATATTAGTATGTTCCCGAATATTCGATAACATTATGGATAAGGATGTTTACGCCAGATTTGGCCTTGGGTGATGTAACCTGATGACGTATTGATACGTGATTGGTTAGTTTGTGCGAGGGCAAAGGTAACGTTTATTTCGGGAACTTTCTGTAGGAATGTTTATATATATAGACCTGTGTGAGTGGTTGGTCGGTGAGTAAGTGAGTTTCCTTTTGTGTGGCGTAGATATTTAGTTTCGCTGGTGCCTTCCTAGTAATTTATTATTCACTATACATTTATTAAACTTTAGTATTATTTAATCTATCGTCGGATCTCGTGTTTATTTATTTTACAGCTGTAATAGTTTCGTTTTCTAAAGGGGTGTAGTTAGATCAACTAACTCCCCCCTACTATAACGTGCTAGAACAACTTCAGCTGTTACATATTGGGGGCTCGTCCGGGATCCGACCATATTCGAGCGGACCAGATCAAAATTACTAGATTTATTTACATAGTTGATTGTAGAATATCATCGACAAGCTATCTACAACATGTCAGAGGTTATTGGAAGGCTTAGCCAGGAAGCGGACGCTATGGAGCTCACTGGGCAGGAGAGACGGGACTACCTCCGTGAAGGCCTAGAAAGAGAAAGACTGCTGGAGGCTCAACGACAGGAGAAGGAGGCTGAACGACAGGCTCATGAGAAGGAGGCTCAACGACAGGAGAAGGAGGCTGAACGACAGGCTCATGAGAAGGAGGCTGAACGACAGCTGGAAAGGGAAAAGATGAACCACGAGTTGGAGATAGAGAGGATGCGCCAGCAACGTGGAGGCAACGACTCAGCGCAGAAGACCGACGACCACGCCAGTTCTAAGAGACCCAAGCTACCTGCATTTCAGGACAAGAAGGACGATCTGGATAGCTGGTTGCTGCGGTTTGAGAGGTTTGCCGAGACAGCTGAATGGCCCAGATCCACCTGGACGACATCACTGTCTGCCCTGCTGTCTGGGAGAGCTTTGGAGTGCTTCTGCAGACTACCGATCGACGAAGCCAAGGACTACGACAAGGTCAAGGAAGCGTTGCAGAAGAGGTACAACCTGTCAGAGGACGGATACAGACTCATGTTCAGACAAGGTAAGCCTGAAGATGGAGAAGATGTTGGAATGTTTTTGACCAGGATCAAGACCTATTTAGAGAGGTGGATAAAGCTGTCGAAGACGGAGGAGACCTACGAAGGAGTGAGAGATCTGTTCGTCAGAGAGCAATTCATGGATGCCTGCCCACCAGACCTTGCAACCCATGTGAGGGAGAGGAAACCAAAGACGCTACAGGACATCGCAGATTCAGCGGAGGCGTACCTGGTAGCGAGGAACCGGACGCTCAGCGGGAGCGCCAGAATGCAGAGCCGGCCAGTGCGACAGAGGCCCAACGGAGACAGAAGCCCACAGGTCTGCCATAGGTGCCAGAGGCCGGGACACAAGGCGACGGAGTGTCGTGCAAAGTTAAACGACAAAGGTGAGTTGAAATGTTACCTTTGTGGAAAGCCAGGCCACGTTCGGAGGATGTGTCCAGCCCAGAAGGATATGGGACGAGGCAAGCCGAACAAGGCGGCGGCGGCCGTAGTGATAGCGGCGGACGAGTCGTCGAGACAGGATGCGACGACGGCTGACACCAGCATCAACGTTCAAGCGGTAATGAAGGACGGGAAGCTACAGTTAGCGGTGCCTGTTGCGTGCGGAGGATGCAGTGACGGAAGGACCGTGGAGAAGCTGAAGTTACCAGTGATGAAGGGCTTGATTGGAAATCGAGCGGTAGATGTCCTAAGAGATACCGGCTGTGAAGGTGTAGTGGTGCGGCGAGCACTGGTGGACGACGGACAGCTCACCGGTGGGAAGAAACTTATCGCGAGGATCGATAACTCCTTGCTAGCGGCGGAGGAAGCCGTTATCGACGTAAAGACGCCTTACCTGACGGGCAAAGTGACGGCGCTGTGTCTCCCGGTGACCATCTGCGACCTAGTAGTCGGGAACGTGGACGGAGCGAAGGACCCGTACGACCCTGATACTGAGGTGATGGTAGGAGCGGTGACCACGAGGGCCCAGGAGAAGAGGAAGGACCGGTCTACGTCGCTGAAGGTGCCGAGGGCAGAACGGCACGCGGGAGTGGATAGAGAGGAACTTATCCGACTCCAAGAAGAAGACGAAGTCATTAGGAAGTTAGAGCAGAAGAAGATCCCAACTAATAGAGGCAATAAATCTGTTCATTTTGAGAAACATGGAGGAGTACTGTACCGGATCTACAAGGACCTGAGACAGGCGACGGTTATAAGGCAAGTGGTACTACCCGAGAAACTGAGAGAGTATGTACTGAGTGTAGCCCACGACTCGATCGTCGGAGGACACCTCGGCGTGAAGAAAACCAAAGACAGAGTTATGAGCAATTTTTATTGGCCTGGAATTGAAGGTGACGTCGCGAGATATTGCCGCTCATGCGACATATGCTAGAGGACGGTGAACAAAGGAGCGACCCCAAAGGTGCACCTGCAGAGTATGCCAGTAGTGGACGTACCATTTAGGCGAGTGGCCGTGGACTTAGTAGGACCTATCGACCCCCCAAGTGAAGGTGGACATCGGTATATCCTGGTGTACATAGACTACGCTACTCGTTACCCCGAAGCCACACCCTTGAAGAAGATCGACGCAGAAACGGTAGCAGAAGCCTTAGTGAACATCTACAGCCGTTTGGGTGTGCCCGAAGAGATCTTGTCAGACCAAGGGACCCAGTTTATGTCAGATGTCATGAAGGAAACGAATAGACTATTGGGAATTCGACAGTCGACCACTACAGTCTACCACCCTATGTGCAACGGGTTGGTGGAGCGATTTAACGGCACACTGAAGAAGACCTTAAGGCGACTGTGCGCAGAGCAACCCAAGCAGTGGCACAGATACATCAACCCGCTGCTCTTCGCATATCGTGAAGTTCCCCAAGAGTCGACCAAGTTTGCCCCATTCGAGTTGCTGTATGGGAGAACTGTGAGAGGACCAATGCACATCTTACGACAACTATGGACCAAGGACGTAGAGGAGCCGGAAACGAAGACCAGTTACCAGTACGTCATGGAACTACGTGAGAGGCTGGAGGACACATGGAAGTTAGCGACGGAAGTACTCTCCAAGGCTCAAGGTAGACAGAAGACCTACTACGACCGGAAGGCGCGAGAAAGGAAGTTCCGCCCCGGAGATGAAGTGTTGGTGCTACTACCGACGAACACTAACAAGCTCCTAGTCCAATGGAAGGGACTATATAAGGTATTCTCAGTTGTCGGTGTTAACGACTATAGAGTCAAGATGGGTGCAAAAGAAAAGACCTTGCACGCCAACCTCCTCAAGAGATACATTCCAAGGACGTCAAAAGCAGCAGCAGTGGCAATGGAACCGAGACCTATTGTGACCGAGATGTGTGGGATGGACAACAGTAGGAGAGATACCACGCCTGAACATGTCAACGCCATAAAGGACGGCGGCGGTGATAGTGCTGAGACTGTACTGGCAGAGGACGACATGATGGACAAGAGTCAACCCGTGGAGTCAGCTGGCATGACAATCATCGAGGACTGCGACCTGGAAGGCGACAACGGTGGAACGACGGAGGACCTTGCCGACCTAGGAAGCTGGGACCAGAATGAAGGCTACAGAGATGTCCAGTATGGAACGCAACTGACATCGGAACAACGTCAAGAACTCTGCGATGTGGTGAAGAATTACCAGCATGTCTTCACCAATCTCCCTGGATGCTGCCAGTTGGGTGAACATCGCATCGACCTGACGACAGAAGTACCAGTTCGTCAACGACCATACCCGGTGCCCTACGCTATGCGCGACTCATTGAAGGAGGAGCTTAGCACCATGGAACGGCTGGGCATCATTCGAAGGAGCTCATCAGCTTATGCTTCACCTGTTGTTGTCGTCAATAAGAAGGACGGATCCAACCGAGTCTGCATCGACTACAGGATGTTAAACAAGATCACAGTATTCGACCCTCATCCGACAGCAGCGCCATTAGAAGTGTTTCAGAGTCTCTCGAGAGGAAAATTATTCTCTCGGATTGACCTGAGCAAGGGATACTGGCAAGTGAAAGTTCGAGAGCAAGACATTCCCAAGACGACGTTCGTCACCATGGGCGAACACTATGAATTCATTCGGATGCCTTTTGGGATGATGAACTCAGGAGCCACGCTGAACAGGATCGTAAAGCCATTGATCCGTGGAATGAACAATGTGACAGCATATGTGGACGACCTGCTGATTCATACAGAGACATTCGACGAGCATGTGAAGACTCTCAAGGACTTACTGCAGAGGATGGACCAAGCTGGATTAACTGCAAGACCACCGAAGTGTCTGATTGGAACGTCTGAAGTAGACTTTGTTGGACACTTAGTGGGAGAAGGTATGATTGGCCTGTTAGAAGAGAATGTATGTAAGGTACGAGACGCACCCAGACCCACCACTAAGAAGGAAGTGAAAGCATTCTTAGGATTAGTGGGATATTACCATGAATTTATTCCTAACTTTTCAGCGATTGCATCACCATTGTCTGATTTACTTAGAAAGGGTCAGCCCAATATAGGTCAGTGGGATGAAACGCAGGAGAAAGCGTACACCTCTTTGAAGAATGTCATTATCTCCAAACCCGTGTTATGTTTGCCAGATTTTTCCAAAGAGTTTGTCTTAGCAACTGATGCATCAGATCGCCGATTAGGCGCTAGTCTTATGCAGGAACACGAGGGAAAGTTGTACCCTGTGGCATATGCTAGTCGTAAGCTATTGCCTCGTGAGACAAAATATTCGGTCTCAGAGCGCGAATGTTTAGCTATTGTTTGGGCTGTAAAAAAGTTTACTTTGTATTTGTATGGAAAGGAGTTTGTGCTCCAAACTGACCATCGGTCATTAGAGTTTTTGAACTCTGCCAAGTTTGACAGTCCAAAGTTATTACGATGGAGTTTATTTTTACAGTCTTATCGATTCAGGATTCACTACGTAAAAGGCAGAGAAAATGTCTGTGCCGATTATTTTAAAGTAGTACACTATCAGTGAAATGCATTGTAACCCATACTTTTGCCTACTAGATGAATTTCTAGGACGGCAGTATTGTACTGTAATTGGGGACATAGTTCATCTGTGATTGAATACTGAATTGATGGCTGATAGAGAGTCATGATGTGTTAGTCACATTTTGATTTTATGCTATGTCATATTAGTTACCAATGGAACTTGGTGTAATTTTTGGAAAATGTAACCCAAATGGGGACTGCGAGCAAGCAGTGTTTGTGTTATATTGCAATGTTGTAACTTGTTTTGACCTAATATGATGAAGAAAGACCCTAATCAGTGGTCGGTATGTATTGGTATTTTTGCCATTGTACGTATGAGTTATACATTTTGGAGATAACCATGTTATGTACAACAAGTTATATGCTATGATTCGTGCACGAAGCATTGTGTAAACGATGGGCCATCGTTTCACCTTATATGATTTGTAATAATATCATTGACCATTGTTTCACCACAGTGGTGGCGTTGTGTTATTTTGACTAGTAGGCCTACTGTTTACTATTGGGAAGCAATGACGGTATTGTATTAGTTATGGTATTAGTGATGCAAAGTACACTGCATTGTATTGTATTTGTGATGACATTCGGGAAGGCACTGAAATTGTTATTAATTGTAATAGAATTAGCAACTACCTATGTGAGATTGGGAGTGCTATAAGATTATTTCAAGATATTGCAGACGCTGAATAATGTTTTGGAGTTGAAAAATATTCAACTTAAATTGGGGAGTTGTGTAGCATCTGCGGGCTACCCCTTGCCCTCCCCCGGTTTTGTTGTTGTGCTGGTGGCTGAGCATGTGTCCACTACTTTTTTCATTTTATTGTTGACAACCGCCAGAGTGTGCTGTACCCAGTGACCTGACCTTCTTTTCCTAGTGAGTTGTTTTTTCCTCGGTCGCTTGTTGTCAGGTGTTTTGACTCGTTCAGTAAATATTAGTATGTTCCCGAATATTCGATAACATTATGGATAAGGATGTTTACGCCAGATTTGGCCTTGGGTGATGTAACCTGATGACGTATTGATACGTGATTGGTTAGTTTGTGCGAGGGCAAAGGTAACGTTTATTTCGGGAACTTTCTGTAGGAATGTTTATATATATAGACCTGTGTGAGTGGTTGGTCGGTGAGTAAGTGAGTTTCCTTTTGTGTGGCGTAGATATTTAGTTTCGCTGGTGTCTTCCTAGTAATTTATTATTCACTATACATTTATTAAACTTTAGTATTATTTAATCTATCGTCGGATCTCGTGTTTATTTATTTTACAGCTGTAATAGTTTCGTTTTCTAAAGGGGTGTAGTTAGATCAACTAACTCCCCCCTACTATAACGTGCTAGAACAACCTCAGCTGTTACACAGATAATCAATTTTTTTTAAAAATTACGTCTTTCGAGTGGAGTAGGGGAGGTAAAACCCGGTCAGATACACTCAGATTGATGCTGGCAGGGAAGAAGTGCTAACCTTAATTTCCTATACTTTCTAAGTGAATCCGGGAAGACCCTATCATACTAAGCCCTGTCAGACACAACCAGTTTCTGCCATTATTTCCTAGGTCTACATTTTGCTGGCAGCATCTCACAGTGTTCGACAGGGCTCAGTATGATACCACCCTTAGTTTGTATGGCCTAATGAAGACGCCGTGAAGTTAAGGAACCTGTATGATTCTGGTGATGTTGTAAGTGCTCTTACTTCCACTTGTGTCTCTCTGGAGAATGACTACTGTATTCACGACCCAACGTAGAAAAGATCATTAAAAGGACAGAGAACAATTTATAGTAATCAAGGAACCCTCCAGGCACCGCCCCATTCCTGCTTGTGGGCGAATTCTGATTTCGTGAGAATTTGTCCTTAAGGCCTGTTTACACTGGTAGGTTTTAGGAATAGAAAAAAGGTATGGGGGGACTGTGTGGGAAGAACTCTCTGGCTTTCCGATTTCTCCCTTCGAAACATGACCAAAACAAACGATGCACATCGTTTCTCATTCAGAAAACGGGCCAGTGTAAACAGCGTTTCGAAAGGGGAAATCGGAAAACAAAAGACGGAAAGCCAGGAGAGTTCCTCCCACACAATCCCCCATTCCTTTTTTCTATTCCTAAAACCTACCAGTGTAAACACAGGCCTTTAGGGACATAATTAAGGGTGTTTTCATGATCATTTAGTTGATTTTTTTGTACATTGTAGAAAACACTAAAAATAACTTACTTTTCTCGCTCTGAGTTCCTATGCGAACTGCAAACGTGTGCAATATCTGCCCTGCGTATCACTGGTGATACAGTATGGTGTCTAGAGGGTTAAGGTGGCTGTCTCGAAAATAAAACAAAGATCACTTAAATCTCTGCTCTAGTAAAGAAGTCAAGGTTGAATGTATCAAAAATTATTTGACAGATCCTGATAATTCACAGAGCTGTTACCTATCCATGAATTCATCAGTCAGCGTCTATTTGTCAAATTTCGTAATTCTGACTCCTTACTAAGAAGTAGTTCGTGTGTTGGTCAGGCAATATTTCCGCTGTAATGAATGAAATTATTCACAATCTTATTTGTACACAATTTGCAATAAAAGCGATTAAAAGAAAAACAAAACAACATGACAATATTAGTACAATGCAATCTGAGCAAAATTGTACTTTTAATAATGTGAGAGTTTTTTTGTTTTTTTTTCGTGTGTTTATGGGGATGGGGTGTGCATGTGTTGGGGGGGGGGGTGGGCTGGTGGGGGAGGGGGGAAAGGGGGGGGGGTGAAGACATCATGAGCTACAAATGTTGGGATTTACAAGTCAAAGGTCGACCATTTACTGTTTTACTATTTAGAACAGTATATTATTGATATTGTTCAGCAATCTATATGAAAAAATATTAATAAAATATTTTGATACCGAGCAGAGACAAGACCAGGCTCGCCAACAGCAAAATGAGTTCCGGAGAATGACTTCGGGAATTACCGTTGTGACCACTTTGAGGTTCAGGAAATGTTTTCTCTGCATCCAAATCACAGTCAACCCCGTACTTAAGTAATGAATTCTCAGTTCGATCTTTCGCATTCTGGATTGCCTGACGTGTTTGCAGCCGGAGAACTCTCACCATACATTCGAAAAATCCCTGAGCCACGACGCAGACAGATTTCGGACGCTGATAAATTTGGTCAAGCAGAGCATCAAGGCATTCACTAGAATTCTTGGCATCATCGAATCCTGAGAGGAATAAACACAAAAATAAAACCAGTTAAAACCATGTTTTGATGTGTACGGAAACAGAAACGGCAAGGGAAATGTCAAAAATCCATCAAGTAGTAAAAAGAAAGAGTTTTTCTATGTGTACGGAATCGGTGTGCAGTGCTTGGTAGGTAGTTGGGGGGGAGATAGAAAGGTAGGTAGGCAGGTGGGTAGGTAGGTAGGTAGGTGAGTAAGTGGGTAGGTAAGTAGATTGCATCGGTAGGCTAGTGGGTAGATAAGACACAATATTTATGTAACAAGGCAGGAAGTTAAAGGCCATATTCACTTTCTCAAGGCTGTTATCAACATGGATGTTCATGAAAATTTTTTGCACTTGTACTACCTATATTTCAAAAATAAAACGCGTTCAGGAAGCAGAAAGTGAGTTCATCCTTTAAACCTCCAGAGACCAATTACTGGAGCTTTCGGCATGCAATATAAAACATTAATGGGTGAGATGAGAACGTTTCTGCATTACTTTAGAATGTCTATGGCAAGTTTTGATAAGCTTCTGAACCCACTAGGCTCTCTACTCCGAAAGCAGAGTAGTAAGATGAGGGATGCCATGTCACCAACCTGTATATCAACCATCTCCATTGTTCCGGCAAATCAAACAGAAAGGTTAGAATACCACCAAAAAAAATTATTGCGTACACGGTAAATGAATGCCGCAGCCAGGTGACGACACGGTAAGCTGTAGGTAAAACCCCGGGGGGGGGGGCGGTTTTTTGTCAAGCTAGTAGATAGATTGGCAAGAGGTTGGCAGTTTGCTAGAATAGGTAGGTAGGTAGATAGGTGGGTGGGTAGGTAGGTGGGTAGGTAGGTGGCTATATTGGTAGGGATAAAGGGAGGGAAGGAGACAATTTAGATATGGGAGTATGTATGTACGTATGTATGTATGTATGTATGTATGTATGTATGTATGTATGTATGTATGTATGTATGTATGTATGTATGTATGTATGTATGTATGTGTGTGTGTGTGTGTGAGAGAGAGAGTGCGTGTGTGTGTGTGTATGTATGTATGTGTGTATGTATGTGTGTATGTATGTGTGTATGTATGTATGTATGTATGTATGTATGTATGTATGTATGTATGTATGTGTGTATGTATGTACGTATGTATGTATGTATGTACCATACACTATATTACTACTTAAAAATAAACACAGCGCCAGGTTACGACGGTGTAGAATACCGTTATGTCAAAAAGAAAAAGCACCGGCTGATTCCTATACTGACACGCATATTCAATATATGCTTAAAACAAAACCGTATACCACCAGAGTGGAAACACTCTATAATAACACTGATACCCAAAAAAGGAGGTAATCCCGAAGACCCCGCAGATTCGCGCCCCATCTCCCTCCTCACTACCTCGTACAAGCTATTTGTAAAACTTATACAGCGACGAGCCTTAAGCTGGATCGTTGACACCCAACGGCTATCACCCAAACAAAAAGGCTCACTGCCCCGCAACGGTCTATACGAGCATGTTTTCATATTGAAAACGGTGATTGACAATCTTCGCCACATAAGCTCTAAGCTATCCGTCACATTCGTCGACATCAAAGATGCGTACGGTAGCGTAGACCACAACATTATGATCAACGCTATGAGGGCAGCTCAGTATCCAGAGAACATCGTCAACATCACTAGAGACATCTACACCAACTCTACGTTCCAGGTCCAGGCAGGCAAGGCCCTTACACCAAGTATACCACGTGGACGCGGCATTATTCAGAGCTGTCCCTGGAGTGCCATTGTCTTCATCCAGGCGATGGATCCTTGGCTACGGTGGATGTGTGCTCCTTACGATCAACTTTACCTACCCAATCCCTGCCAGGCCTACATGGACGACGTGTCAATGACAACGATCAACGACCAACATATGACTGAAATGCTTCATAAGAGCGAAGAGTTTTTGAGCTATTGCGGCATGGAAGTAAAGCACAAAAAATGTGCAGTGTTACACGGACAGAGAACTGGTAACAACTGGGCTAGGAGAGACACAACCTCAGAAGTGACATTCGAAATACAGGATGACATCATTCCCATGTACGGGAAAACTAGACACTATACTTATTTGGGCCATGACTTAAATCTTAGTGGAACTGCTAGTAAAGAACAACTAAAAGATATTACTAACAGCCTTGCAAATATTTTAACCAAAACAGAGAATTCAGTTTTGCCTTTAGCTTACAAGATTGGGGCCATAAATTCAATGTTTATTTCCAAATTGATGTTTTACTTTAACAATAGTTTATTCACAGACAATATGTTGACCCATCTTGAAACATGTATTGTTAATTTTATTAGGAATGCATTTAATCTTAATGACTCAACAACTCGTTCATTTATTTTTGTACCAATGAAGCAGGGTGGCCTTGGAATACAAAAACCTTCACATTGTATTATGTCAAAAAAGTCACGTTTATTTTGTCTATGTTGAACTGTGATGATGAACAGGTAAAAAAGACCACACGTGATGCATTTCATCTGCATGTGACGAAACGGAAGGTCCCACTAGTGGAACATAACACACAACCTAATTTTGGTGGATACGAATTGACAAACAGCAATACTTTGAATAAACTTTGTAAAGTTAACTGGGGGGCTTCTGAATTTGTGGAAATGAACAGATTATGTTGTAAATTGAAAACTTGTTTAGGATATGATATAGAAAATGATTGTTACACCTTATCGATAAATGACGGCAATGGTTCTATAATTCATACCAGTGATATAAATAAAGTGTCTAAATTTCTAAAAAGTCAAAGAATACAAGATGATATCAATTACTGGCATAACCTAGAGCAACAAGGACAAATTCTTAGCAAAGTACATGCAAACATTCACTCATCATCCAGTACTGTTTTTAAAAATGCAAATATCAACGATGCTCTCATTAAATTTGCTATGAAAGGGAGATTACAATTGTTAGAAACAAACGCAAACATGAACAAATACTACCCACTGTCCTTTCAAAGATCATGTCCCCTGTGTAATCAGCCTTATGACACCAACTCACATATACTTAATGGTTGCCAGAGATTTAAAGGTTTCTACACAGAGAGACACGACAAAATTGTAGACTTTTTATTTGAAAATATCAACAAAAAACTTGCAAGAGATCAGTGCATTATCATTACCAACAAATGTGTCAATGTTGAAAACAACATCCCCAACAAACCTGATATATTGATTATTGATGAGAAAGAGAAAATTGTGTTTATAGTGGAAGTCTCTGTTCCCTTTGATAGGTTTATTGATATTTGTTTTAATGAAAAATTTCTGAAGTATTTACCACTATATAATCATTTCAAGAGATGCCAAAGAACATCATGGCGCCATCCCAGGTCTGGCCATTGGCATCAATTAGATCTTATTCTCTCAAGGAGGAAGAGTTTGGGCTGTATAAAAATAACTCGTTCCCTCCACAGTGCTGACTGTGACACCGACCATGCACTGGTAGTCAGCAAAATCAAAATTTCGGCCAAGAAAATATACAGATCAAAAGCCCCTTCAATCCCTAAGATCAATGTAACAGCAATCAGAGATGAATCAAATAGAAAGTCATTTGAAAAGTTATTTGCTGAAAGCATGGATAATGTCACCCAATGTGACTCGGTAGATGAAACATGGAACACTCTCAGTTCAAAAATTCATGACTGTGCCATCAAGTCTTTTGGACAGCATAAAGTTTCAAACAACGACTGGGTAGCCCAGAACAGCGAAATTCTCCTACCTCTCATTGAGCAAAAGAAATCTGCTTTCAATGAGTATAACAAAAATTGCAATCAGAGTACAAAAACTTGTTTGAAAAATGCAAAAGCTAAACTTCAGCTGGAGGTAAGACGTTGCGCCAACAAATACTGGACAGACTTGTGTAACAGCATACAAGAGGCAAATGAAAAGGGAGATATGAAAACCGCCTTTAGTCAGATGAAAGTAGCTCTTGGGCCAATCATCACCAAAAGCGCCCCACTTAAGTCTGTAAATGGTGAACCCATCACAGATAAAAATGAACAACTGAATAGGTGGGTAGAGCATTACTCTCTGTTGTATTCAACTGAGAAAAATATTCCACCAGATTTTGAGGAACACCTCCAAAAACTGCCAATAATGGCCGAACTTGACGCTGAACCTTCCTTAGTCGAGCTTTCCAATGCAATCGACCACCTGTCTGCTGGAAAAGCCACAGGAAGTGACAACATTCCTGCAGAGGTATTAAAAGACCTAAAAGGCCCACTATTACCACACCTGTATAATCTGTTACTGCAGTGTTGGACAGAAGGCGTGATACCACATGATATGAGAGACGCCAAAATTGTCACACTTTACAAGAACAAAGGAGACAAAGGCGACTGCAACAACTATCGAGGCATATCCCTCCTCAGCATTACTGGAAAGGCTTTTGCTCGCGTCATCCTCTGCCGCCTTCAACAACTGGCGGAAAAAGTCTTACCAGAAACACAATGTGGCTTTCGAAGCAAACGATCAACTATTGACATGATATTTGCACTTCGGCAAATCCAAGAAAAATGTAAAGAACAAAACAGGCCGCTTATAACATGCTTTGTGGACCTAACAAAGGCTTTCGACACCGTAAGCCGATCTGGCCTGTATGCAGTCCTTAAATCCATAGGCTGTCCACCAACATTGCTAAAACTTATTGCATCCTTCCACACTGACATGAGGGCATATGTCAACTTTGAGGGCTGCACATCCAATTCATTTGCTGTAAACAGCGGTGTGAAGCAGGGATGTGTTCTTGCTCCTACCTTATTTGGTATATATTTTGCAGCCCTACTCAAGAATGCCTTTGGTCAATGTTCAGGTGGAGTACTTATTAACACCAGAGTGGACGGCTCCATTTTTAATGTTGCCAGACGAAAAGCAAAATCTCGTACAGAGCATATTATGTTACAAGAGCTCCTCTTCGCAGATGATGCTGCAATCGTGGCCCACGATGAAACCACGCTCCAGGCTCTCATCAATAGCCTTGCCAAAGCCTGTGACAAATTCATGCTAAAGATCAGTGTTTCAAAAACTGTAGTTTTGACACAAGGCTTGAGAAACCCCAACCCAATCATGCTGAATGGCTCTCCTCTGGAGCAAGTGGGAAAATTCTGCTACCTAGGCTCAACCATCAGTGGTAGCACAGACATAACAACTGAAATAAATGCCAGAATAGGAAAGGCGGCCACAGCTTTTGGCAAACTCTCAAAAAGGGTGTGGAACAATAGCAAGCTGACCATCAAAACAAAGGTACTCGTGTACCAAACTTGCGTCCTAAGCACCCTGCTGTATGGCTCAGAGACATGGACCACCTACTCCAAACATGAAAGATCCCTCAACTCCTTCCACCTGCGCTGCCTACGCAAAATTCTCAAGATCAAGTGGCAAGACAGGATCTCAAATATCGAAGTTCTGAGCCGAGCCAACATTCCATCAACTCAGGCTCTCCTAGGCAAAAAAAGACTGCGGTGGCTTGGACATCTCCACCGTATGGAAAATGATCGCATCCCCAGACAAATTCTCTACGGGGAACTTGCTACTGGCAACCGACCCAGAGGTAGGCCACATCTGCGATTCAAAGGCACTTGCAAGGTCACGGTGAAAGCATTCAACATCGACCGCAATGAATGGGAGAACCTTGCAAATGATCGAAGCAGATGGAGACAAAAATTGCGCAGTGGCACGCTCGCAATAGACTTCAAGGCAAAAGAAACATACCTGACAAAACGACAGAGGCGGAATGAAAACACTCGCCAAAGTGAACCCAAAAGACTGACCTGCAATCACTGCCATCGCACTCTCGGATCAAACATTGGTAGAATAAGCCACGAGAGAAGCTGTCAGTCAAAATGAAAGTGAATATTCTAGCTGCTAAGACCGTCTGTAAAGACGCTAAAGGCCATATATATATATATATATATATTAATCATTGCAATGATATGGGATACACAAGTAAAATCATTGTCTTTATTGTGGGTTCACTGGGGACAGTGCACAATAAGTCAGCATCAGGTTTGAAGTTGTTGGGTTTCACTAACAGTGAAATAAACCAGTTGTGTAAATTCATGAGTATCAGTGCTATTATTGGGTCACACAGGGTCTGGAAGAAAAGATATCGTTTAATCTAATTCATCTCTAACAATATTTTGTCATATACAGTAGCTTTCAGTGGTGCATTCACTCCCTTTTTTCTTCTTTTTTTATCAGTCAAAAGGCTTTTATCAATGCAATGCATGTTGGTTATTCCATACACTATATAACTACTATGCATTTTCATTACAATGCATGTTGGTTACTCCATACACTATATTACTATTATACAGTTTCATTGTATTACACTATTTAAGTTGTTGGTATGCTTGTAAGCTGATATATTATGTTGAATATGTGATTATGCAATTGGATTGTTCATTGCATGTGAAAAATCATATAGTCAATAAAGTTCTCGAAATATGTATGTATGTATGTATGTATGTATGTATGTATGTATGTATGTATGTATGTATGTATGTATGTCGTACGACACAATTAAGAAAAAAGTAAACAAACTTGCCCCTATCTTTACAGTGATCTTCAACATTTGCTTGACCCACCAGCGCGTACCACCTGATTGGAAACACGGCATCATCACAATGATACCAAAGAGAAACGGAGATGTCAACAACATTGAAGACTGGAGACCCATCTCCCTTCTGCCTTCTTCTTATAAACTGTTTATGAAACTCATACAGTCGCGGATGATGCCGTGGATCGCCTCTACTCAGCGCCTGTCACCGAGACAAAAGGAATCGCTGCCACGTAATGGTCTCCAGGAACACGTTTTCTGTTTAAAGACAGCCATAAGTGACTTCTTACATTGTACCTCAAAAATATGCCTATGTTTTGTTGACATCAAAGACGCTTTTGGAAGTATCGACCACCAGACTATGTTCAATGAACTTAAACGATATGGCTACCCTGACTTATATATTAATATAACTAAAGACATCTATAGTGAGTCTAGTTTTCAGGTTAAAACTGGCAAAGGGGTAACAGACAAAATTGTTCGGGAAAAGGGGATAATCCAAGGTTGCCCATGGTCTGTAATACTTTTTGAACAGGGGATTGACTGTTGGTTAAGATGGGTTGAACAAAGTTTCCCACCATACCAAGTACCTAACCCTATTCAAGGCTATGTTGATGATGTAAGTCTTTTAAGTGCAAACATCAACGATATGAATATAATGACAAATAAGACCAGTACTTTTTTGAACACCACTGGTATGGATGTAAAGCCACGAAAGTGTGCCGTTACATTTGGACAGCGCACGGGAAATAACTGGGCAAACAGCAAAACAAATGCTGATGTTAAAGTGCAAGATCAGAGCATTCCTGTTTTGACAAAAGAAAATAGCTATAAATATTTGGGTCATGACATTAATATCCAAAACACCAGTGGGATTTCCCAGGTATGCTCTGTGATAGCCGAATTCAAAGCAAACATAACAAGAATCAGTCTTGCCCCATTGCCATCATCTGCTAAACTCCAGCTATTGAGCCCCATGTGTATTAGCCCTGTGCTATTCTACTTTTCTAATTTAATCTTTACTGAAAAACACCTAAAGGAGATCGAAGATGAAATTGTAAACAATGTTAGAACATGGCTGGGTCTAAATGAATCTACATCTAGAAATTTCTTTTTCAGTCCACGAGCCCAAGGGGGTCTCGGAGTTCCTAATCCTGCCATTTTATACCACGCTAAACACCTTGCTTTTCACCTAGAAATGTTGAATAATGATGATGTTTTAGTCAAAAATGCTGCGACCCAGTCACTTGATTTGCATATGACTAAAAGAAAAGTGTCAAAAGTAGAGAGTGATGGAGAAAATATAAATTTCGCAGGATATGAACTAAAAGAAAATGGTCAACTTAATAAGAAAAGCAAGGTCAACTGGTCAAAATCAAATTGGGTCAACCTCCAGGAGGTGTGTGCCAGAGAAAAAATTGAACTACAGGAATCTAACAATATCTTTAAATACAATGTCGAGGTTGATGATGATATTCATTTTTCTCTTCATGATCATGTGAAATTTCAAAAATGTTATAAAAATGTGAAACTAAATAATGTTGTTGAAGAACTGAAAAGTTTGAAATCACAAGGAAGAATAATTAGAGAAAATGGGAACAACATTGATTACACTGTATCTTGTAACTTTTTAACCAACCACAAAATAAGTGATAAAGTACGAACGTTTTGTGTGAAAGGGAGGATGCAAGTGCTTGAATGTGAGAGTCTTTTGCACACATACTATCCAAACAGTTATTCAAAAACATGTAAACTTTGTAATTTCTATGCTGAGACAGTATCCCATGTTTTGAATGGATGTAAAAAACTGAAGCCGTTTTACCAGCAAAGACACAACAAAGTTGTCAATAAGATCTTTGAGAAAGTAAGTGATGTGTACAAAAGGAACACGCATGTTTCATTGAAAAAAGACACACCTTTAAGGCCAGCTCATTTTGATAACACCCAGGAAAATTTTGACACCACTGCCAACAGGCCTGATATTACAATTATTGATCGTGAACACAAAAGAGTATGGCTTGTAGAGGTTGCAGTCTGTTTTGATGCCCATATTGAAAACTGCTACCAAAATAAATTTAATAAATATTTCCCCCTCAGTATGGAGATAAACAAAATGGGATTTAACACCCGTGTAATTGTTTTGATTGTTGGCAGTCTGGGCCACATTCATAAAAATTTTTCTAAAGGATTGTTCCAACTAAATATCAGAAAATATGAAATCCGGGGTCTCTGCAAATACTTAAGCAATAGTGCAATATTCTCATCCCATCACATATGGAAACGCCGTTGTAAATCCCATCCTCTATAATCTATGTACTGTGTCATTACCCTTTTATATCATTATTTCAATATTCTTCATGAGTCTTGTTTCCTGTTTACCTGCATCCAGCATGCTACCATCCATTTTGATCTATTTCTCATCATCATTTTTCTATGATGTTACATTACTTGTATTGTATTATAGAGAAATAAAGATATTGATATGTATGTATGTATGTATGTATGTATGTATGTATGTATGTATGTATGTATGTATGTATGTATGTATGTATGTATGTATGTATGTATGTATGTATGTATGGAAGAAAAGATATCATTTAATCTAATTCATCTCTAACAATATTTTGTCATATACAGTAGCTTTCAGTGGTGCATTCACTCCCTTATTTCTTCGTTTTTTATCAGTCAAAAGGCTTTTATCAATGCAATGCATGTTGGTTATTCCATACACTATATTACTACTATGCATTCTCATTACAATGCATGTTGGTTACTCCATACACTATATTACTATTATACAGTTTCATTGCATTACACTATTTAGGTTGTTGGTATGCTTGTAAGCTGATATATTATGTTGAATATGTGATTATGCAATTGGATTGTTCATTGCATGTAAAAAATCATATAGTCAATAAAATTCTCGAAGTATGTATGTATGTATGTATGTCTGTATGTCTGTATGTGTGTGTGTACATATGTATGTTTGTATGTAAGTAGGTAAGTAGGTAGGTAGGTAGGTAGGTAGGTAGGTAGGTAGGTAGGTAGGTAGGTAGGTAGGGGGTAGGTAGGCAGGTAGGTAGGTAGGCTTCTTCGGTAACCTGGTTGCTAGATAGGTGAACCACTATTTATGTCACAAGGC
Source organism: Onchidella celtica (assembly GCA_963931925.1). Lineage (NCBI taxonomy): Eukaryota > Metazoa > Mollusca > Gastropoda > Systellommatophora > Onchidiidae > Onchidella > Onchidella celtica. Next base: position 49,332,253 of record OZ007575.1, on the reverse strand, counting down.
TGGAAGTCAATGCATTTTAGGCATAATTATGTTTGTCAGGATCAAATATTTTTGCCTTTGCAATTTACTTGAATCATAATTTTGTGTCATGAATTCCAAAAAGACAGACGTACTATGGACTATGTTAAACGGACGCTGGTTAGGGATTTCCTCATGGATTTCGTCTGCCAATTCTTGAATGTCCCAGTTGCAAGTCAGGCCACGTACGGAAAGTTGTGTGGACAAAATATCCTGAAGGTGAGACAGGGGGACGTTTTTGATTCCGGAGGTGGCCGACCGTCTGATTAGACATCTGAACAACTGCTTGAAACCTCCACATGTTGGGCCACTATTTCGTAATATGCTGTTTGTGAAGTCTTTCTCGCACTCATTCTGGTCTGTAACTCCGCTCGTGCCTGAAGATGGAAACAATGGAAAAACTCTTCTCAGGTATGCCGGAGAAAGTACTGCAGCTTTTCAGACATATTACTGTAACATTGCTTTATCTCGCACCTTGAGGATCAAAATATTGAGCACTGGGACTAGATCGAGACAAAATCGGGTATACAAATTCAATTCTTAATTTCTCCATAACTAGTGGACAGATTGCCCCCAAACTTTGCACATGTGTAATTGGATGTATGTTCTTTGATATTACAATGGCCGATTTGGGTTATTTGTGTGTTTTTTTTTTTTTTTTTGTGAGCTAGAGCAATTAGAAAGCCCTTGGGGCCCTTTTGTTTTTAATGCATTTCACAAGGTCAGTTCTTAATTTCTCCATAACTAGCGGACAGATTGCATTCAAAATTTGCACATGTGACATTGAATATATATACTTTGATGTTACAGCGGCCGATCTGGGTCATATGTGATATTTTTCAAGACAGAGTAATTAGAAAACTGTGTTGTCAGTTTTCTGGGGGATAAAAATGTAACATTCTGCTTCAACATTGGAATATGACCAGTTGGATAGATTTATTGGAAATATGGCGTTGTAAATCTCTTTGCATACCAATTCTTGACTTGTATGCAAAATTTGAGGGCATTTCAACCTGTGGTTTCACAGAATTATTAATTAAAAAATGTAATGAAAATTCAATATGGCCGCCGTTACTATAGCAACCGCAAAGTTTAAAAGAATTCTGATACATTTTTCAATTCACATTTTCATTCTGATTCCCTACCCCAAATTTTATGTAAATTTATATACAACTAAGGAAAATAGGATTTTTACCCATTCCTTCCCTTAAAAGATATGGAACTGCTTTGGCAGCTGTTGTGTTTTACTGTGATGGACAGCACGGTGGTATTCGTACTGCAACGACGTCAGCGTTGTCGATGTCATGTTTGTGTAAAGTAGTAACGAAGTTATCGTTTCATTATGTTTCTTGCTCTGGGCTTGAAATATCAACTTTAACTGTCTTCGGTATAAACTTTCCCCACTGAATTGACCAGTAACAGAACCTGGAGTCTCATACTAATAGTCTTTTTTGGTTTCATTTTTTTTTCTTTCATGTCTAATAGAAGATTACTGCAACAAAGATTCCCGTGGATCTTACTGGAAGATTACTAAACTCTTGTAATATAATGTTGTTACCAATAAAGCGAAAAGTAAGTTAGGTTTGATTAAATTGATATTTGTCGGGGATCTGCGTCATGTCACTGAGCTAACAAATACCCTGCCGATAGTACTAAACCGTGTGATATTGAGTTGTCAGAAATAATATTCAATGTACAATTTCATGACCTCTCCTATATGAGCGATGATTGTCATCAGTTTCTCAATTTCCTGTTTGAAATCATAGCCTTTTGGGGCTTTCTGTCAAAGTAACTGCATTTACTGAGAACCATAATCACATAAACACAGATGCGGTTGGAAACGCAAAGGAGGTGTGCTTATGAGAAACGTCTAATAAAAAAACAATGTGAACAAAAGACATGCTGACAAAGGGGCAGTAAGTCACAAAACAAACAGAGTGTGTTCGTCCCTGATAAGGCCGATGTGCTGATAGCTCGGGAATGGAGTAGGCAATTAAGAGGGGTCTTTTGCCAAGTAAGTAGGTAGATTGACAATAAGAGAGCAGTTTCCTAGAATAGATAGGTAGGCAGGTAGGTGGCAGGCAGATAGGTAAGTTGGTAGGTAGGTAGATATGTAGGGAGGTGGGTGTAGGTATGAAGTAGGTAGGTATGTATGTAAGTAGGTAGGCCGGTAGGTAGGTAAGTAGGGAGGTAGGTAGTGAGGGAGGTGGGCAGGTAAGTAAGTAGCAAGGTAAGTAGGGAGGTAGGCAGGGAAGTAGATAGTTAGTAGGTTGGTGGGTACATAAGGTAGATCGAGGGGTCGGTCCCTAGGTAGGTTAGGTCGGCAACCTGGTTGGGAGATGGGATTTAAGTCACAAGGCTGGCAATTCAAGCATTTTTAGCTAAAAGTATATTGGTGAGGATAACATAGTTATGCTTGTGCGAGTTACTAAAATTATCTTATATGAAGTTTGATCATGCATTTTAAAGAGAGGTACATACTCTGGGTTGTATCAACTGGGCTTTGGGTGGTCCGGTCCTGAAGAAGTTCATCCACCAGATCTTGAATATCCCAGTTGCAAGACAGTCCACGCGCTGAAAGTTGTCCGTCCAAAAGCTTCTCAAAATGAGATACCAGGATTCTTCTTGGGGCTCCGTCGGTGGCAGCTTGTCTGAGCAGGCATTTGAACAACTGCTTGAAAGTATCACATGTTAGGCCATTGTTTTCTTTTATGTTGTTTTGCAGGTCATCCTCACACTGGTTAGGATTCTGGGCTAGAACTCCGTTTGTGCCTGAACATAAAGACAACGCAAAACTGCCTTCAGTTACGCCATAGAAAGTACCCGCACTGCAGCTTTTCAAACATGAACATACTGTTACATTACTTTATCGCTACATAATAGTTGTTTTGCTGCGTGGTGTTTTAGTCCGATTTTGTCCTCACTTTGCTTTACGAAGTTATAAAAGTCTGGAGGGTGTCTTGTTCTGAGAAAGGGCCGATGGCTGGTAGCCACTCGAGACTGGGAAATCTCCTTCCCGATACGTTTATTTGTTAGCTGGAACCTTGACGGGTCATGATGGAAGTCAAAATGGTTAATGCATTTAAATGCAACATGTCAGTGGTTGGCGCCAGTCTGACGGCAAGGGGATTTCCCCACTTCCTGCCATCCGCTCCTTGATAGGCCATTCCCGTAAGAATTAGTTTGAGCATAATGGAGTAGCCTACGACCTTTAATATTATGTAGGATAAACTGTGGATTTATAAAAGTTGGGAACTCGACTTTTAAAAAGGGAAACTGTATTTGTCTATAAATTTGATTCCTATTTGAGGTTCGGCCATCTATTAAAATACTAGAAGTATAAATAATAATAGTTACAAGATATAGCGCCAAGGAAATAATCTCCAAGATCGTAGGTACAAATCATCTAAGAATAAAATAGGGTGTAAAAGGTATAGTTAGCATTATTAAGCTGAGATAGAGTAGGAAGAGTATTTTTACTTCCATCAGATCCACTGGACTCAGATCTATTTGTCTACTATTATGATGTGCAGAAACGTCGAGGAATTATTTTGCTCTTAGCCAGGTTTGATATTTTATAGAATAAGATAAGAGAAGTTGAGATAGGATAAGATAAGATGAGATAAGAAGATGAGATTAGATATGACTTTATTATTCTGTTGCCAGGAAATTTGTTGTCACGGCATCATTGTACAACAGTAAAATACAATATCTAAGTTCTACAGGCCTTTAACGCATACTGCACACAAGGCACATTGTTCACACAACATTTCCAGCAAATAAGAACATTACTAACACACAAACACACTGTCAGAACAATCCATTAGGAAAACTAACATCAGCATACTACATCAGGAAACACCACTTCTTCGAATTGCGAATTCCAAAAATGATCGTCTACAGCATTCTCTGTTTGCTTTTAAATACAGTATTCGTCCACTTCATTGGGATCCGACTATTTGATGGAAAAAGGGGTGGGAGCGATCATTTAGAATTGATCTTAGTTTCCTTTGTACGAATGTGACATGACATTTTAGTTTTTGATAACAGAAAATTTACTCACCGGCTATGAGAACCAACGCAGTAAAGAAGTGTATCCAGCAGGAAAACATCTTTGAACTAAACAGATTTCTCACTCACGATGGCTGGAAAAGAATTCCTCACTTTCCCGAGAGCAAAACTGTTCAAACGAGAATAATAAATTATTACAATTAGTCTATCTATGATGGCGACCTTCCTTTGATGTTTTCGGAATGCGCCTAAAGGTTTCTGTATCTATTTACATGTTGTGTCCCTCTGCCAATTTCCTCAGTAAGTATCATTGATCCCTTGCCGTCTTTTGCCGCAAGCCCGTCCAAAAACAATCTCGTATGGATGATAATGGTCTGATGAGTAGGAAGGAGGAATGATATTCTAAAAGAAGTCAATAAATGTCGCGCAGTGAGGTGAAATAAGTCACTTGTGAGATATTGAGATATTGGTATCATTGGAAAGTTAAGAGGTTGTACTTTATGCCAGTGAAAATATCATGGAGCTACGACACCTGTGTGCTGAGATATTTGCTTTTAAATCCCACCTTCGTGACCCGCCAGCAATGGCAGAATTGAGAGAAAATGGTGTTTAAAGATCGGTGACATTCAGCTAAACAGTTTCCACAGCAACGGAGGGTCAGTCGCTTAAATAGCTTTACAGTCACACTTAAAAACGTATGAAAATTTCAATATCAACATGCAAGCCAATTTTCACTCTTTCCGTTTAAAAAATGACACGAAAGGCACATGTGCATCGAATGTCAGAGCACAGAATGACGAAAGCAGCGGTCCAGTAATCCTAGATCTCTAGCTCTAGTGTAGGGACTGAAAGTTCCGGGATGAAAGAAGTCGGTAAATGCGTGCCTCCAGCCAGTCTAAATAAGTTTTAACATGAACCTGGTGGTGATAGGAATTAAAGTAAATTATAACCGGCTTATTTATAATTATATTCTCGTCTACATATCTGATTTTCCTTCAACACTGCCCAACTGACGTGGCAGTTCAGTAACAGGCAAGCGTGATGCTTTATGCATGACATAAAGTCCTTTGATAGGCATTTCATGAGAAAAAAGTACAGAATGAAATGGTACATTCCAGAAGACTTACATCTAGATTATAGATTTAGATCAAGACCCAAATAAAATGTGAGGGGGAAAAAAAGAAGGAAGGAATGAAAAATGATAGACTTACCCACAAGCATAGACTAAATCTATCTAGTCTTGTCCATTGTCCAAAGACTTCTATCTTAATCCACATGAAGCATTAAAATAATATGTGAGCCTAGGCACTTGTAGTTAAGTGGAAAATTGCGCACTCGGTGTCGGGACCGCACTTAAGTAACAAGAGCATGAGCCTACGTCAGACCGCCGAACAAGCAGGATGTGAGCAGATTTGATTAAAAAAAGTGCGAAGATGTCGAAAAAAACTGGGAGGTTACCGCAACCTGTTACAAACTCGACACATAGACAAAGGAAAATTAAATACAACGACAATATAAAAAAAAACATTTGTCACATACAATCTGCCTCCCCCCGAGTTAGTGTTGAAATGACAATAAAACTGCTACTCTCAATATTGCTGCCCCTAAGTTTGCAAGACATCAGAACGTAAAACATTTTCGACATGGCTGCAGAAAAGTTAGGGACACTTTTCATGCTGAATCTAAGCAGTCTGGTCAGTACAACCCACAGACTAATAAAATACCCAGACTGGATGATCCCATTGTGTGACGTCACAAAACAGCGAAAGGTCATGAAGCATCCGCCATGTTAGGTTTAAGGTAGCCACCGACGCTTCAGCACAGCTACAATTTTGAATGACACCATTTTGACGCGCCTACTGATCGCGGAAGTTTGGTTCCGCGCCAAGAAATTAATACATGTACAACCAAATCTTGACAAATGAAAAGAAATTTCTACTGCAGATAGAACTAGAATCGAAATTTCCCGAGCGGCGGCCATGTTGGTTATACAGTCGCCGCTCGGGAAATTCCGTAAAAAACGACACAGCCCGAAGCTCGTGTTTCCAGTCTGGTTAATTTATTAGTCTGTGGTCCAACCTAGTTATTCAATACCATAATAAAAAAGTTAGCTTGATCATTTGGGCCCTAGAGTTGCTATAACAAGAAGAAGATGTCCGTCTGTAGCTTCAATGGCAAACTTATTTCAATCAGATAAATTGAGAATCTGTGGTATGATCTTGATATCATAAAAAAGATGGGTTTTTTTCTTGGAAAGTTGTTGGTTTTTTTTTTTTTTTCACCAGATAAGACTTTCTCACGTCTCAGCAGTATCCCTCGCAGAAAACAGAAAATTAAATAAACCTACAGCTTTAATGACCACTGGATATTAGAATTTCAATGTGTCACTGTGGGGTCTGAATGTGAAACACTACATTTTTTCTTTATCAAAATTCCATGTACCAGATTCCCGGTACTTTTTATTGACAAACTGCCTTAAGATGATTCATTGTCTTTTATCCGATTTTTCTGGTGCTGATTCATTTTATGGCTTTGGTAAGTGCTGAAAATGAGGGTAAAGATGTTTACCCTAATGTATAATACCAACACTGGATTTTTCAAAACCTCCATAGGTCTATGAATCTATGTAAAATAAGCCCAAGCTGGGGAGTCTCAAGCCGATTTCCTCAGCTCATTTTTTCCCTAATGATACTATTACTGTATACATAATAATGCTCACGAGAACGCAACAGTACTGTAGGCCAATCTGGCCATCACTTGTCCTCACAAGTGCCCTCTATCGTCTTCCTTGCCATATTCCGAAAAACTCGATTTTGTTTTTTAAAAATAAAAAATGAACTGGCGTATCCAGCACGTCCATAGACGTCCGGACCCAGGAAAGTAGATGGTCTCCATTCCACCTTCCCTCCCCCACTCGCACTGGGTTATGCCACACTTCACGTAACTTCTCTGGTGGACATCAAAGTGAGTATTCTCCGGGAAAAAGACTGAATATGCATTGCATCCGCGCGGGTCCCCTCTATGTTAGTTCCTACCCAACCCTCCCTACCCACAATCGGGTGGGCACCGCCCACGCTCCTCAAAGAAAGATACATAACTGTATCAGCCAAGGGGGACTATTAAAAGCGTAGTCAGTAATTTTCGTGTGATCGATAAAACATTACTTAATTTTGTTTTCTTTTTCTTTTTCCCGGAAACGGGGAGATGGCATGGTTTCATCATAAACACGTGGAGACTTGGGAGGTGTGCATTGATGATGATGTGCCCGAAATGAATTGGAACACAGTTCAGAATTCATAATTTCAAGAGAAAAATTAGTCTGGTCTCGTAGACCTCCATGTGAAAAAAAAACAACAACAAAAGAAACGCACGCATCTTCGAGGTTAGGAAAGCCCAATCAAAATGCCAGGACCGAATCAGAAGTAGCTTAAAATGCAAGAAGTGAAATTCAAAACCAAATATTTTATATTTGCAAACACCATAATTTCACTGAAAAATAAAAGCCTTGGCGATTTAATGTCAATAGAAATTATACTGTGAAGAAAATATACACTTAAAAAGAGAATGAAATCCTTTTGTTAATTGAATTTTCATCATTTGGCTGTCAGTATCATTGTGCCAACTTGGTATACATTGCAGTCGTTGTCTACAGGAGATCACATGATCTTTCTAAGCCAACCACATTCGTCATTACAGCGTGGATTTGGCCTCAGGATTCGAACGTTGTTTACATTGTAAAACTCTCTCATTCGTGCCACATTGAGTAGTATCGAATGTGCTTGAAGGGAAAAAATGTCCAATTTTGTAAATTTACCGACAAAATTTGATGGGTGCTTCACAAAATGAAAGCTTTCATAATCAAAACAGTCGAGTTGGTGCATTTATTTTATGATAGAAAATCGACTAAAAGGAAAATTCGATATATTCTGACCTATCATTACTAAAATCCGATTTTCTCAATAAGACATCTTTTGACAAGCCACTCGTTTCACGAGGCTGTCTCACATTTGCATTAACAGCACTTCACTGACATTATAACTATTTTTTTCTAAAAAGTGATAAGATAAGAACACCTATTGGGGCGTCGTTTGCGCAAGCTCGCCCAAAAACAATCTCGCATGGGTCAGAAGGGTATGATGAGTAGGAAGGAGGAATGATATTCTAAAAGAAGTCAGTATATCCAGTTTTTCACTTTGACTTAACGAATCGACCAAGAGTCTACAAGGGTCCTTTCCCAATTGTTCCTATTCTCCGATGTTTCCTGTAGGCGTCGCCCCCTCACGTCCGTGTGGCCCTAACCTTTGACCTGCCTGTCAATACATCATGCATTATGGGCATAAGACAAGCCTACTTGAGTGAGCTACGTCGTTTTGTTGTTACTGTTATTGTTGTTGTTGTTGATAATCTGTTTTCTGGCCACAGCGAACACTGCATGACTGTTTTATGTTACTGTTGGGGCATTTGGTCACCTCACATCTGGTCTCTATTTTTCATTTCCGACATTCTTTTATTCCACTTTTCCAATGTAATTTTTTCAGAACCAATAGGTTAGCGTAGAACCAGAAAGAAAGTATAAAATTCCATAGGTCTAATTATAAACGAAAAAACAACAAAAAACTGGTGAGTTGGTCACTAAAGTAAATCAGGCTTATTTGGTGTAATGAATGTCTCAAATATAATGATTAGACTCAGTTCACTACCCACAGTGGTCCCCAACCTTTTTATCGCCGCGGAGCGGTCAACATTTGATACTTTTACCGCGGCCCGCTGGGGGGAGGGGGGGGGGGTGGCCGGGGGGGGGGTGATTGTTTATATTTTAGATTGTTTTGATTTAATAATTTCGATTTAGTTTTATTTAAACATGCCTTCAAAATAAAATACAGTTGCACCAAAAACACCAAATATAAAGTGATTTAACATTTTAACGCACAAGAAGGCTAAATCAATGAGAACGCTGAGCTTGTTTCTCTGCAACGAGACGGTCCCATATGGGGGTAATAGGAGACAATGACACCCAAAGTGTATTGCTTATGTCCAGTTTACTCCTCTGCGGAAGGAAACGTTCTAATTATGTCTGTTTCGTATTCATTTTTGGCAAATATTTGGGTTAAATTTCAGCGCTTAAGTGACCGAGATAATTGTAACCTGGAAAATAAAAGGAAAATAAAAAATAGTTAAACTCAGATAGTAGATAAAATGGAAATAATTAAATGTTTCTTGTGCGGTCCGGTACCAATTAATCCACGGACGGGTACCGGCGCGCGGCCCGGGGGTCGGGAACCACTGCAGAACCGGAAGGATGTACGTTGAAAGAAAATTTAAAGACATTGAGATAAAAAAAACACAACATCTCATATTACAGTTTTACACCAGAGCAAGTTATTATTTTTTTTGTGTGTGTTTTCCTGAATGACAATTAGAGTAATCAATCCACACACTATGATTGGGCGGCACCAGCATTTTTTCCGTGTCTCGTCTCCCGACTCCGACACCCTAACTTCTTGTTGTAGTCGACACCGACTACGATTCCAATGACGTCACAGGCCCCTGCTGAAAGCTTCAGACCCTGGTGTCGACTCTGACCTCGAGGAAGTGACGTCATGACTCCACCGCTTCCCCATTGTCAACTCCGCCACCCAACTATGGCACGGCGTGTTTTTTTTTTCGTACGAATTTTAGCAAATTCAGGAGCGGGGCAGCAATACACCCCTAAACACAGGTCATCGGCCAAGTGATTTCTCGTCCTATCGAACACTGCCATGGGTGCTGCAAGCTCTGGACTGTGCCTGATATGACTCTGAACGTCACCGAAAATCCCTGGGATGTGTTGGAGCTGTCCTGTGTTTGGGTGTGTGTTGCTGTCCCGCTCCTGAATTTGCTAAAGCGAGCACGGAAAAAAAAAATCACACCTCCGGCACCGATCCTGAGAATTTGCATGATGCATAGGTGAACAGTCAAACTTTCATTTGCTATCTCCTGCCTGGTGGGGGGCACTGGTACGGTGCTGTAGTGTCGGGTGGGGGAGGGGGAGGGGGAGGGGGGAATGGGGACGTAGAACTAGTGCCAGTACCAGGTTCTGGTGTCATGGTCGCAAGGTGAAGGTCAGTGCAGTACCTAAGGAGTCGACACTGGTGTCGGAGCCGTGCCCAGCACTACCACACAAGAAAGACGAGTGAGGGAGGGAAAATAGGTGACAAAGCGGAAATGGAGAAAAGAAAGCAGAGCAACACAGAAATGTTCTACTGGCGACGAAGAAAACACACAATTAGACCAAGACGAAAACAAAACTCATACTGAAAAAGCTGTGATTGAACAGTTTATTTTCTTTATGCAAGAGGATTTTCTCATGATTATAAATTTCTAATAGAATTATGGTTTACTAGAATCGAAATCGAAAAATGTAAGAAATAATGGAAAATCATGATATTTTTAAATGTTATTTTATTTGTTTCAAACATGACATGACACTTTTTCGTTTTCCCTGAAATTGTAAAATGTTAAATTTAAAGGATATCTTTACAGCCAGGAGCAGGTTCGGCTCCTTTTCCTTCACAATGTTCATGACGATAGTTTCGGATTTAGGGCAAAATTAGCCAATTGAAGAAAAAAGCTAGATAATCGACATCATTTTTATTTTAAATTACATCCTTCGCGTGTAGTGGGGGGGGGGGGAGGAGAGGGTGTAAAGCCCTGCCAGATACACTCAGAATGATACTGGCAGGCAAGAAGTGCTAACCTTAATTTCCTATATTTTCTAAGTGAATCCGGCAAGAGCCTATCATACTAAGCCCTGTCAGACACAACCAGTTTCTGCCATTATTTCTTTGGTCTGCATTTTGCTGGCAGCATCTCACCGTGTTCGACAGGGCTCAGTATGATACCACCCTTAGTTTGTATGGCCTAATGAGGACGCCGCGAAGTTAAGGAACCTGTGATTCTTGTGATGTTGTAAGTGCTCTTACTTCCACCTATGTCTTTCTGGAGAATGACTACTGTATTCACGGTCCAACAAGGAAAAGATAGGTAAAAAGTAGATTTATAGTAATCAAGGAACTCTCCAGGCACCGCCCCATTCCTACTTGTGGGCGAATTCTGAATTCATGAGAATTTGTCCTTAGGGACATAATTAAGGGATTTTTCATGATCATTTAGTTGATTTTTGTGTATATTGTAGAAAACACTAAAAATAACTTACTTTTCTCAGGCTGAGTTCTTGTGCATGGGAACTGCAACCGTCTGACAATATCTGCGTATCACCGGTGATACAGTATGGTGTCTAGAGGGTTAAGCTGGCTATCTCGAAAATAAAACAAAGCTCACTTAATTCTCTGCTCTAGTAAAGAAGTTAAGACTGAATGTATCAACAAATATTTGACAGATCCTGATAATTCACAGAGCTGTTACCTATCCATGAATTCATCTGTTAGAGTCCAGTTTTCAAATTCGGTAATTCTGACTTCTTACTTAGAAATAATATCGTGTGGTGGCCAAACAATATTCCCGCTGTAATGAATGAAGTTATCCAGAACCTTATCTACCTAATATACCATAAACAGGACCGGATTTAGACGAAGAGAGGCCCTAGGCTCCTCTTTCTGTGAGGCCCTTCACAATCCTCCACCTTCATGTCAAGAGGAAGATGAAAGTGTGTTAAATAATTTGAGTAACGCCAATGATGATGACAGGTGTTTAAAATTCCCCACTTTGCAATTCCTTCTGGAAAGGACATAAGCGAGGAGCGTCACAAAAGATTTTTTCAGAAACGTATCTGCACCGTAACATCAGAAGTAAGAAAAGGCAAACGCGTGTCACAAAATATTATGCAGATTTTGCCTGAGGTGGCGAGGCCCCTATAAAGTATGAGGCCTTGGGCTCCAGCCTACCTAGCCTAATCCGGTGCTGACAATAAAAGAGATTAAAAGAAAACAAAATAATGGCATGGCAATATTTGCACAATGGAATCTTAACAAAATTTTACTCTTAAAAGGGGAGGGGGTGTGGGGGCATCATGTGTTACATTAAGAATGTTGGGATTTGCACGTCAGGGGTCTATTTGACTGTTTAGAACTAGATATTAAATGTTGTTCAGGAATACGTAAAACAATTAAAATATTTTAATACCGAGGAAAGACAAGACCAGGCTCGCCAACAGCAAAATGAGTTCCGAAGAATGACATCGGGAATTACCGTTGTGACCACTTTGAAGTTCAGGAAATGCATTCTCTGCATCCAAATCACAGTCAATCCCGTACTTTAGTAATGAATTCTCAGTTTGATCTTTCATAATCTGGATTGTCTGACGTGCTTGCAGCCGAAAAACTCTCACGACACATTTGAAAAATCCCTGAGCCACGACGCAGACAGATTTCGGACGCTGAGAAATTTGGTCAAGCAGAGCATCAAGGCATTCACTAGAATTCTTGGCATCATCGAATCATGAGAGGAAGAAACACAAAAATAAAACCAGTTAAAACCATGTTTTGATGTGTACGGAAACAGAAACGGCAAGGGAAATGTCAAAAATCCATCAAGTAGTAAAAAGAAAGAGTTTTTCTATATGTACGGAATCGGTGTGCAGTGCTTGGTAGGTAGTTGGGGAGGGAGGTAGAAAGGTAGGTACGTAGATAGGCGGGTAGGTAGGTAGATAGGTTGGTGGATGGGTAGGTGGGTAGGTAAGTAGGCAGGTAGGTAGGTAGGTAGGTAGGTACAGTGCATCAGTAGGCTGGTGGGTAGATAACATACAACGTTTATGTATAAGGCAGGAAGTTAAGGCATTATTGGCATAATATTTATGTTTTGCAAGAATAAAATCGTGATGCAATTGCAGTCTACCAGATTTATATGAGGTTTAATTTAAATCTTAAATACGTAGACATACTCCGAGGTGTCTTGGAAATCCCTTCCTTAACAACCTCGTCTATCAAATCTTGAATGTTCAAGTTGCAAGACAGGTGGTATCCTAGTGAAAGGTGTATGTCCAAAACATTCTGGAGGTCTGGTACTGAGACGCTTATTCCAGTGCCGGCGACGTATGGTCTGACCAGACATTTGAAATACTGCTTGGCAGTATCACATGTTAAGCCATTGGCTTGTATGTTGTAATATTGCTCAGAGGCGCACTTGCTTGGCATCTGGTCTGTTACTCCATACCTGTTTGAAGATGAAAACAACGGAAAACTCTTTTCAGATTCGCCAGAGAAAGTTCTGCAGCTTTTCAAACAAATTACTGTTAAATTATTTATCTGTACCCTGAAAAATATGAATTACTTTGGCAGCTGTTGTGTGTTATTGTAATAATAATAATAATAGTGAAGCTCATTTATATAGCGCCTAATCCAAACGAGTTTGCTCTAGGCGCTTTACAGAAAATCTTGTTCCCTCGATTTGCATCTCTCCCACTTTCTCTTTGTTTCTCTCACTCTCTCTATCTCTCACTATCTCAGAGCAAATTGTAACGCAGCCTGTTAGGCGCAATTCACAACTCACAACAGTTCACAACTCACAACTTGTATTCTAAAGTATTATAATATTATTTGAATATATATTGTATAATATTTATTTAATAATGAATTATACATTTTCGTTGGTGATATGGGGGGGGGGGGGTGGTGATAGGTATAGATTTTAATCTATTAATTTTAATGAACGGCGCTGTGATGTTGGTAGAATACTGATGTCTTTCACCGAACCAACTATTACCAGTACCTGGAGTCTATTACTAGTATTTTTTTCCATTTCATTTCTTTTCCTTTATGTTTAATGGAAGATTAGTGCAATCAAGATTTCCGGGGGTCTTAATGGAAGATTACTTATCATATGTTGTTACAAATAATGCAAGCCTGAAATTAAGTTCGATTAAATTAATATCAGTCGGGGATCTGAGTCATGTCATTGAGCTAGGCCTATAAGGTATACACTACATAAAGTACTAAAACGTGCCAAATTGAGTTGCTTTTTTTTAAAAAAGAAATAATAATAATTTTGTACTCCATTTCATGATCTCTCCTAAATGAACATTGATTATCAACGCTTTACAAGTGCAAATAGATTTGAAATAAAAACCTTCTAGGAATTTCTATCAAAGTAAATTGCATTTAATGAGAATCATAGCCACATTTCGAATATATTTGCCATTACTATTGTTGTATGCCACATTTTGCCGACTTTGAGGTTTTATCTTGAAAATGGTTCGTCGCTGATCAGATAAATAGAAAGGACAGTGATAGCTAGGAAGGTGGGTAGAAACGTAGATGAGTACATGCAGGTGAGAAGGAGAGTGTTTTGCTAAGTAAGTAGATAGTTCGGCATGGTGCTAGGTAGGTCGGTCGGTAGGTAGGTAGATAGGTAGGTGGGTAGGTCGGTCGGTCGGTCGGTCGGTAGGCAGGCAGACAGGTAGGCAGGCGGCAGGCAGGCAGGCAGGCAGGTAGGTGGGAGAATCGGTCGGTCTATAGATAGGTTACGTCGGGAGTCTGGTTGGCATATATGGTACAGTATTCATGTCATCACTGGAAGTTCACCTATTTTTGGCTTAATTGAATGTTGGTCCTGATACGTTTTTTCTTGTTGCTTTTGCACTTTACTAGAATAGCAAAATATGGGATATAATATCAATTCTAAAGAGACAGACATACTCTGGGTAAATTCCGGCGTAAATTCGTCTACCACGTCGCGAATGTCCCAGTTGCAAGTCAGGCCACGCGCTGAAAGTTGTATGTCCAAAGCATTTTGAAGCCCAGACACCAGGACGCTCCCGACAATCTCAAAGTATTGTCTGATCAGACATCTAAAATACTGCTTGAAAATACCACATGTTGGGCCATTATTTTCTATTATATTGTTTTGCACGGCTTTCACACACTTGGTCTGGTCTGCCACTCCGCTGGTGCCTGAAGATATAAACAATTGTCAGGTGCGTCAAAGAAATAACTGCAGTTTTTCAAACATATACTATTAACCTAGTGTATCTCTACATTGCAAAATATGAAACTGCTTCTGCAGCTGTTGTGCTTCATTGTAATGGACGGCATTGTGAGGTCAATTTCCCCGTAGAAATAATGACATTAATGAACTGCGTTTTCTTCAAGATAAATTCCCTCCTTGGAAAATCCGACTACCCAAACTTTGCACGACCTTCTAAATCGTTTTGTCTTAAGGCCCGGCGCGCACTATCTTGTTTTGTCTGCTGCACGGCGTGAAAACGCAGATTTTTGCTCGTTTGGCAAAGAGTTTACAGTGCTGCACACCACGCGAAAGATTGCTTGCATTGAGCGGGTGGTTAATTTTAACATAGTGCGCGCCGGGCCTAACTAAAAAAGATTTTCTCATTCAAATGGCAAGAATATGCAAGGAAATTGCTTCGTGACCTTATATTTAAAAATGGTAATGGATGAGTTGCGTGAACATTAGGATTTTACCAACACATTTTTAATGATTGCTTTTTCCGGCTTTCTCTCACAATAATTGCATTTCATGATAGTCATAATCACATTTACTAACACTTGGGTGGTTAGAAAAGCAAAGTTTGGAGTGGAGGTGGATTGTAAGTAATTAATATACGTCTAAGACAAGGGGTGAAAGAAAAGACAGGCTGATAAAGGAGCAGTAAGAAATAAAGCAGAATGAATTCATCGGTGACAGGTGAATAGAAAGGCCAATGTGCGGAGAGCTGGAGTGGTGTATAGGTAGAATGCGCATGACGTCACAGAGTTTTTGTTTTGTACTTCAGCCAAACAAGATGGCCGGTGGATCAGCTGATGAGTGTAACTTCGAGATGTGCCTAAGCAGTTAAAATGCCTGCTGGTTGCATTGCAGTTGACTGTTGTGACAGGGGTGGAAAGGATGGATCCAAGCTGGTCCGATTCCCTACCATCCGTGTAAACAAGAGAAAGGAAGTGAAAGAATTGACCGAACGTCTCCCATGTGCGTATACACACGTATCATTGTTTACAGTAGTGAACTTGCCGCCGATTGGTTCGCGACGCCTTAAGTGGGTCCGGACCGAGGCGTTCTCACTACAGGCCGGTCAGCCGAATGTAGGTCAGACATGTAGTGGGCCGACCACTGGCTAGCCTCACCAGGCCTCACTCAGAACAAAGGGCAGTTACTTCCCCTGATTTTTCAGTGACAATATCGATACTCCAAATCGATACGACATGACAAATATAAAATAGAGAGTAAAGTGAGACTCGATACCATAAATGAAATAAGTACGGCATCGACCCGGTCTGTATTTCCCGAAATTCAAAGACAGTTTACATTACACATTCGCTACTCATGCTTCAACTTGTGAACTTGTGGATTATAAAGATTTTAAGATATCTAGACAGATCAGAATCTACATAGAAGTGACTCCTTCATTTATCCGTCTCTTGATTTCATTTCATCAAGTCAAGAAGAGAACGAAGGATTCTGTAAACTGTATTTTTTTGTTTTAGTTCATCACATCAACTGGGATTCTGTAACATCAGTGCATTGTAAATTGTCGTGTTTCGTGCTGTACGGTGGCTGTGAGTGAGCTGCATTACTGATTGTAGGAAACCGCCTTGACTGTAGATCTAGTCTAGATCTAGATCTAGATTCTACTTTTTACATGAACTGGACTAGGGGTCTACAAATATTCACTCAAAATGGGACGAAAAGTGTTCTGTGTTTGGCTGCAAAACAGGCTATAAAACTGATGATTCCAAAGAGAAAATACCAATCTATGGATTTCCAAAGGACAAAACTAAGTGTCACGAGTGGGTTGCAAGCTTACCGAACAAACTGAATGTAGAAGATGTTACTGGAAACATGGGGATTTGCGCCCTGCATTGGCCTAAAGATGTTCCTACAACTAAGATCCCCTCTTCTCGGCATTATGTTCCAGCTGTGCCCCCATCTGTGTTTCCTAATGTTCCCTCATCTTGTGTTCCCACTTCTACCTCCACTACTCCACGCCGCACAAAAATGTCTACACAAGAGGCCCGCGCAGTGGATATCGATGAAATGAGTGAGTTTCTCGAACTTGACTCACTAAAATCTGAGAGCTTCCATGACCTGTTAAGTCGCAAACTAAAAGACCTGGGTTTTTTGGCAACGAGTACTAAACAACCGAACAATTACAATTTCCTTAGCCATGAGAGAACCGGTCCAATACCAGAGTTTTCTGTTCATTTCAAAATTATAAGCAAAGTTGGGAGTGAGACGTTAATTTTAGACTATGAAGCATACTGCAGTGTGAAGAGGATTTTTCACCAGTTTATAAAGGAAATTAAGTCATGGAGTCAACTTGATGAAGTTCTTCGCTTTGTGATGGCTTATGCATCGGATCAGTATGATGACAAGAAGACTGCACTCATCAAAAGATCTGTAACACTAACAAATACCCCAGAGAACAGTCGCATCTACACGCACCAGGATCTCCTTCTGGCATTCACTTGGTTATCACAGTCAAGGTCATTATACATTCAGTTGAGAGACTATCTTCACATACCAGTCAAAGGATTAAATGTCTCACTAAAGATACAGCCAGTGCCCTCAACTGGACTTGCAGATGTCTTATAGACCTATGCAATCACCTGCTGACGACAGACTCAGCCCTGCGACATCAATATGTGGCTGTAGGCTGTTTTCAGCAGGATGACATCGAGCACCATTTTGCTCATTTTCGCATGTCAGCGGGGTGTAACTATTATATTACTGCCCGGGAGGTTGCACACACCCATGCTCTGGACAGAGCAAAATTGATGCTGCAGAATGACCCTGAAAATGAAATAAACTATACAGCTGCTCACCATGCTTGTGATCTCTGCAGCAAACCTGTGACTGATGCAGAGCTCATCATCCTGGATGACCTGCCAGTCACGGCCAACCAATTGTCTCATGATGAGCGAATGGCCCTTTTTTTTTTATTGGAGGTTATGTTGCTTCTAAGCATCCTGATTTGAAAGGAAACCCCTTATCAGTGCCTCAACAGGTCAGTGACTTCACAGACGGTCTCAGCCGTGGTGGGTTTAAGCATTCCATCTCTGGCCCTTTTTGAACTGATCGTTTACGCTTACAAATATTTCACATCTTCAAAAGAACCAGGTTGTAGTAAACGATTCATGAAAATTATTCGTGACTTTCCAGCACTGTTCCATATAGATACATGTATTGAACTGAGTGATGCAGTTCTTAGACGGATTGTGAACATTCTTTTGAAGCGGTTCTGCCTCCAGTTGCAAAGCGAAAACAGCAGCCAACATGCAAAGAGGAAGATTGCTAAACTGACATCAAAGTCACAATAAATCCCTGGAGTAATTATTATAATGCCTGCATCCACATTACAGACTATTCGTGAGTACAAAATAACATTTAGTTCATTGTTATTGTTGTCAGTGCTATTGATGTTGTACAGTTTGTCTTTTTTCTTTCTCCCATTCATGTTAATTTTTGTTTGGGATAGGGTGAAGGTGGTGGTAAAGGCAATGGCTGAATGAGGATAGGGAGTTATTTAAGTGTGTGTATGAAAGATCGCTATTAACTTCCCCTGGTATACACTGCATTATAATGACGGCTTTTATCTGGTGCCATTCTATGAATCTATGTATGCTATCAGAATTAAACCATGAATACTGTTCAAATGAGGTTCTGTTTCTTAAACAACACAGAAATTTTCATTCACTCAAATTCCACATCACACTAGATCTAGAATTAAAAAATGAATCTACATCAGTACATGCACAGTTGTGTTGTTGAACCATGCTTCATTGCTTGGTCAATTTGTCAGTTTTCAGTTTTATTGTTTTATGAATCATATGATTTTATGTAATTTTTTTTAAACTGAACCAAGCATCATTGGTCCTGCACGTAGTATTTGTTAATGAAGGTATTTTGTGTGTTTAATTTTTTCACTTATCATAATTTTTAAAACATTTTTGTGTGTTCTAAGTAATGCCGAAAACGCGATAGTTTGTTAGAACACATTTCTCATTATCTGAGCTAGTCCATGTGGACCTCTGTTCTAGTAATACATGTAGTACTAAAAGTATTATTTAATTAATGCTAGTCAGTCTCTCTGCGGCGAGACGGCCCACTACATGTCTGACCTACATTCGGCTGACCGGCCTGTAGTGAGAACGCCTCGGTCCGGACAGACAAGATGGTGGATATGCGCATTCTACCTATAGAGGCCCATTTCAGACACATCGACCTTTCGCCGGCCGCCGTATACTGCACGGTGCCGTGCATTCCAGAGGGTGCGCTATTTGCAAGCTGTGAATGACACGGCTTATCACGACAGGGTCATGTTCACCTTCCCAAGGCCATTATCAACATGGATGTTCATGAAAATTGTTGTACTTTGTAGCATCTGCAGGTTACCCCTTTCCCTCCCCAACTGCTTGTGACTGAGAATGTGTTCACTTCTTTTTCCTGTTATTGTTGACGTTCGCCAGAGTGTACGAGTGAACTCCGTGACTTTACCCTCCCTTTCCTAGTGAGTAGTTTTTTTCCTCGCTCGGTCGTTGTTGGCCCTTTTCGTAAATATTAGTATGTTCCCGAACATTCGATAACGTTGTGGATATAGATGTTTACGCCAGATTTGGCCTTGAGTGATGTAACCTGGTGACGTATTGATACGTGATTGGTTAGTTTGTGTGTTACGGGCGAGGGCAGAGGTCAGATTAATTTCGGGAATTTTCTACAGAAATACCTATATATATGGACCCATGTGAGTGGTTGGTCGGGTTACGGGCGAGGGCAGAGGTCAGATTAATTTCGGGAATTTTCTACAGAAATACCTATATATATGGACCCATGTGAGTGGTTGGTCGGTGAGTATGTGAATTTTCCATCTCATGTGGCGTAGGATATTTAGTTGTTCGCTGGTGCCTTCCTAGTATTTTATTGTTCAGTATCCAGTTATTAAACTTTAGTATTATTTTATCGATCGTCAGATCTCGTGTTTTTTTTATTCTACAGCTGTAATAGTTTCGTTTTCTAAAAGGTTGTAGTTAGATCAACTAACTCCCCCCTACTATAACGTGCTAGAACAACCTCAGCTGTTACATACTTGTACTACTTATCTTTCAAAAATAAAACGCGTTCAGGCAGCGTTCATCCTTTAAACCTCCAGAGACCAATTATTGGAGGTTTCGCCATGCAATATAAAAAAATTATGGGTGATGAAAGAACGTTTTTGCATTACATTAGAATGTCTATAGCAAGTTTTGATAAGCTTCTGAATCAACAAGGCCCTCTACACTGCAAGCAGAGTAGCAAGACGAGGAATACCATGTCACCAATTTGTCTTGCAAACGTGTTTAACATCAATATCAGCCATCTCCACTGTTCCGGAAAATCAAATAGAAAAATTAGAAATACCACAAAAATGATTGCATACATGGTAAATGAATGCCCCAGCGAGGTGACGGCATGGCTAAAATACGATGTGTCTGAACACACCAATATCTTCATCATCATTGCCTTTCTCACCTTGGATCGGGGTATAGGCCACCAACAAACACTTTCTATCCCTCTCTATCATGGGCCAGCCTCTTTACATTATTCCAAGTCTTTATCTTTTCTTGGCAATGTGTCAACTATTTCCTGAAGCTGGTTGTAGAAATCGTCCTTGTCCTCATCGGTTGCTTCATTTGTTGGGGCTTATATCTGCACAAGGTTCATGTTGATGTTCTTGTTCTTTGTCTATCATTGAATCTACAGGTGCAGATGCTCCCCCTTCTCCCAAGATAAAAGACTGATTTAAAGTATTTGCTTGTGTTTCTGTAACTGGTTTATTTTTACAGGGTGGATAGTTGGCCCATCGCCAACTGGCTCTTCTCGGGAGACCAGGACCTTTGCACCTTTAGTCGCCTCTTACGACACGCAGTATCACGTCAGATGTATTCTTTGCTGTCCTTCTTCTGCAAGAGGGCCCCGCATCTGCACGGGCGTAAGGAACACACCAATCTAGCGGTAGTACACGGCATCTTGCCGTGGTCAGAACTTTTGAAGTGAAGAGGTGGATAAAGAGCTATGGTTATTTCGTAACACGGCGCCATGCCAAATACGGCGTCCGGCGAAAAGTCGATAATATGATTCGGGCCTTAGGTTATTTCCTGACACGGCGCCGTGCCGTACGCAGCGGTCGGCGAACAGTCGATGTGTCTGAAATTCTGAAATGAGGCTGTAGATGGTTAGACAGATGTAGGTAAGAAACGGACGGAGGGGGTAGGGGGTGTTTTGCCAATCTAGTAGATTCGCAACAGGTTGGCAGTTTCCTAGAATAGGTAGGTAGGTAGATAAGTGGGTGGGTAGGTAGGTTGGTAGGTAGGTAGGGGTGAAGGGAAGGAGGGAGGGAGGCAATTTATGTATGTATGTGTGTATGTATGTACGTACGTACGTACGTATGTATGTATGTATGTATGTATGTATGTAAGCAATAGTGCAATATTCTCATCCCATCACATATGGAAACGCCGTTGTAAATCCCATCCTCTATAATCTATGTACTGTGTCATTACCCTTTTATATCATTATTTCAATATTCTTCATGAGTCTTGTTTCCTGTTTACCTGCATCCAGCATGCTACCATCCATTTTGATCTATTTCTCATCATCATTTTTCTATGATGTTACATTACTTGTATTGTATTATAGAGAAATAAAGATATTGATATGTATGTATGTATGTATGTATGTATGTGGGATTTCCCAGGTATGCTCTGTGATAGCCGAATTCAAAACAAACATAACAAGAATCAGTCTTGCCCCATTGCCATCATCTGCTAAACTCCAGCTATTGAGCCCCATGTGTATTAGCCCTGTGCTATTCTACTTTTCTAATTTAATCTTTACTGAAAAACACCTAAAGGAGATCGAAGATGAAATTGTAAACAATGTTAGAACATGGCTGGGTCTAAATGAATCTACATCTAGAAATTTCTTTTTCAGTCCACGAGCCCAAGGGGGTCTCGGAGTTCCTAATCCTGCCATTTTATACCACGCTAAACACCTTGCTTTTCACCTAGAAATGTTGAATAATGATGATGTTTTAGTCAAAAATGCTGCGACCCAGTCACTTGATTTGCATATGACGAAAAGAAAAGTGTCAAAAGTAGAGAGTGATGGAGAAAATATAAATTTCGCAGGATATGAACTAAAAGAAAATGGTCAACTTAATAAGAAAAGCAAGGTCAACTGGTCAAAATCAAATTGGGTCAACCTCCAGGAGGTGTGTGCCAGAGAAAAAATTGAACTACAGGAATCTAACAATATCTTTAAATACAATGTCGAGGTTGATGATGATGTTCATTTTTCTCTTCATGATCATGTGAAATTTCAAAAATGTTATAAAAATGTGAAACTAAATAATGTTGTTGAAGAACTGAAAAGTTTGAAATCACAAGGAAGAATAATTAGAGAAAATGGGAACAACATTGATTACACTGTATCTTGTAACTTTTTAACCAACCACAAAATAAGTGATAAAGTACGAACGTTTTGTGTGAAAGGGAGGATGCAAGTGCTTGAATGTGAGAGTCTTTTGCACACATACTATCCAAACAGTTATTCAAAAACATGTAAACTTTGTAATTTCTATGCTGAGACAGTATCCCATGTTTTGAATGGATGTAAAAAACTGAAGCCGCTTTACCAGCAAAGACACAACAAAGTTGTCAATAAGATCTTTGAGAAAGTAAGTGATGTGTACAAAAGGAACACGCATGTCTCATTGAAAAAAGACACACCTTTAAGGCCAGCTCATTTTGATAACACCCAGGAAAATTTTGACACCACTGCCAACAGGCCTGATATTACAATTATTGATCGTGAACACAAAAGAGTATGGCTTGTAGAGGTTGCAGTCTGTTTTGATGCCCATATTGAAAACTGCTACCAAAATAAATTTAATAAATATTTCCCCCTCAGTATGGAGATAAACAAAATGGGATTTAACACCCGTGTAATTGTTTTGATTGTTGGCAGTCTGGGCCACATTCATAAAAAATTTTCTAAAGGATTGTTCCAACTAAATATCAGAAAATATGAAATCCGGGGTCTCTGCAAATACTTAAGCCATGGTGCAATATTCTCATCCCATCACATATGGAAACGCCGTTGTAAATCCCATCCTCTATAATCTATGTACTGTGTCATTACCCTTTTATATCATTATTTCAATATTCTTCATGAGTCTTGTTTCCTGTTTACCTGCATCCAGCATGCTACCATCCATTTTGATCTATTTCTCATCATCATTTTTCTATGATGTTACATTACTTGTATTGTATTATAGAGAAATAAAGATATTGATATTGATATATGTATGTATGTATGTTTATTTCAAAATTGATGTTTTACTTTAACAATAGTTTATTCACAGACAATATGTTGACCCATCTTGAAACATGTATTGTTAATTTTATTAGGAATGCATTTAATCTTAATGACTCAACAACTCGTTCATTTATTTTTGTACCAATGAAGCAGGGTGGCCTTGGAATACAAAAACCTTCCATATTGTATTATGTCAAAAAAGTCACTTTTATTTTGTCTACGTTGAACTGTGATGATGAACAGGTAAAAAAGACCATACGTGATGCATTTCATCTGCCTATGACGAAACGGAAGGTCCCACTAGTTGAACATAACACACAACCTAATTTTGGTGGATACGAACTGACAAACAGCAATACTTTGAATAAACTTTGTAAAGTTAACTGGGGGGCTTCTGAATTTGTGGAAATGAACAGATTATGTTGTAAATTGAAAACTTGTTTAGGATATGATATAGAAAATGATTGTTACACCTTATCGATAAATGAATGACGGCAATGGTTCTATAATTCATACCAGTGATATAAATAAAGTGTCTAAATTTCTAAAAAGTCAAAGAATACAAGATGATATCAATTACTGGCATAATCTAGAGCAACAAGGACAAATTGTTAACAAAGTACATGCAAACATTCACTCATCATCCAGTACTGTTTTTAAAAATGCAAATATCAACGATGCTATCATTAAATTTGCTATGAAAGGGAGATTACAATTGTTAGAAACAAACGCAAACATGAACAAATACTACCCACTGTCCTTTCAAAGATCATGTCCCTTGTGTAATCAGCCTTATGACACCAACTCACATATACTTAATGGTTGCCAGAGATTTAAAGGTTTCTACACAGAGAGACAAGACAAAATTGTAGACTTTTTATTTGAAAATATCAACAAAAAACTTGCAAGAGATCAGTGCATTATCAGTACCAACAAATGTGTCAATGTTGAAAACAACATCCCCAACAAACCTGATATATTGATTATTGATGAGAAAGAGAAAATTGTGTTTATAGTGGAAGTCTCTGTTCCCTTTGATAGGTTTATTGATATTTGTTTTAATGAAAAATTTATGAAGTATTTACCACTACATAATCATTTCAATGATATGGGATACACAAGTAAAATCATTGTCTTTATTGTGGGTTCACTGGGGACAGTGCACAATAAGTCAGCATCAGGTTTGAAGTTGTTGGGTTTCACTAACAGTGAAATAAACCAGTTTTGTAAATTCATGAGTATCAGTGCTATTATTGGGTCACACAGGGTCTGGAAGAAAAGATATCATTTAATCTAATTCATTTCTAACAATATTTTGTCACATACAGTAGCTTTCAGTGGTGCATTCACTCCCTTTTTTCTTCGTTTTTTATCAGTCAAAAGGCTTTTATCAATGCAATGCATGTTGGTTATTCCATACACTATATTACTACTATGCATTCTCATTACAATGCATGTTGGTTACTCCATACACTATATTACTATTATACTGTTTCATTGTATTACACTATTTAAGTTGTTGGTATGCTTGTAAGCTGATATATTATGTTGAATATGTGATTATGCAATTGGATTGTTCATTGCATGTGAAAAATCATATTGTCAATAAAATTCTCGAAGTATGTATGTATGTATGTTTGCATGTATGTATCACTCTTGATATCTACCGAAATTCCACCTTTCAGGTCAAGACTGGACATGTCATAACTGAACCAATCAAACGCAATAAAGGCGTCATTCAAGGATGCCCATGGTCTGTCATAATTTTTTAACAAGGGATTGACAAGTGGCTGAGGCGGATTGAAAGTCCTTACAAAGAAGATCACACGCCACCCCCAGTACAAGGCTATGTCGATGATGTCGACTTTGTAGCAACATCAGTAGATGAATTATTGAAAATGGCTGAAAAGACTGATGCATTTATGAAAGCTAGCCCCCCTCGAGGTCACTCCTTGCCGCCGGTGAGGGGGCTTTAGTAACACCACCAGGGGTGTGAAACAAATGTGGCCGAGCCATCTCGCAGAGCATGAGCAAACTCTGCTCTAGCAAAATAAGCTGAAGACGGAGGTATCTGGCCAGAGTAGGGCGCCTAACCTAGATACCACGCACCCTTTTCACTATTATGTCTAAGTCTGCAGTTAGTTATCGTCATGGTGCTCGCCCTGTGAAGTCCCCCCAGGCAGCGGCAGTGCCGGGCCCCCCAGCCTCGAAGGGGCCCACCCAAGCTACTGGAGGTCCCTCTCGACTGCCCCGGGGAGCCGGGGGGCAGGAGAGGAATGCTACTGGCCAAACCATCAAAGATAAGGAGCAACCTTTAAAGATAATGCACTGGAATGCTGAAGGAGTCAACAGCAAGAAAGATGGATACAGCAAGAAGTTAGAGCTAGAAAACATCCTTTTTGAGGAGAAAGTAAGTATCTGCTGCATCCAAGAAACCCACCTCAGCAAAGACGTTGCTTTCAAGGTAAGAGGATACCAGTGCTTTAGAAACGACCGGACAGACAGAAGAAAAGGAGGAATTCTAACCTTGGTGAGAAACAACATCAGAGCAAGCCAGATTCAAGTGCTAATGGAGGGAGCAGAATATCATCTACTACACATCAGGACAGATCAGACGGAATTCCACATCCTCAATTATTACTGCCCAAACGACCGATCCATGTCCCTGGATACAATTCCCTTTAGAGGTAGGCTAATAGCATGTGGAGACTTCAACAGCCACTCCCAAAGCTGGGGCCATGAACACATGGACAAGAGAGGTGAGGAGGTTGAAACATGGCAGGATGAGTTAGGACTGCTTCTCATAAATCAGCCCACAGACCCACCTACATTTTACTCAAGATGCTGGCATACCACCTCAACACCGGATATAGCCTTCTATACACCAGACCTGGACTGGAAGATCAAAAGGACTGTGGGGAAACAACTTGGAGGAAGTGACCATCGCCCTGTTTTCATCATGGTGGAAAACGAGCTAATAAAGAGCAGCAGCACCCTTGCCAGATGGAACTACAAGAAGGCCAATTGGATGATGTTCAGACACAGAACAAGCGTGCTTGCCACAAGTATAATTTCAACAGGGAAAAACATCAACACCATTGTGCAAGAGTTCAACTCATCTATTCTTCAAGCTGCCAAGGAAACAATACCTCGTGGAGCACGAAAGAACTACAAACCATACTGGAACAAGGATCTTGACGAACTCCACCAAGAAGTAGAAAAGGCACGAATACAGGCTGAAAACAACCCAGGACAACAGCAACACAATGCCCTCCAGCAAGCCAAGGCAAGATTTCAAAGAGGAAAGCTCCAGGCACGACGCAAGAGCTGGAAAGAGAAAACAGCCTCCCTCAACTTTGAAAAAGACGGCAGGAAACTATGGAACCTGGTTAAAGCTCTAAATGATGAAGGAACAGATAGTAACATCAGAGTCACTTTGCAAGAGAATGGCAAGACCCTAACCAAGAAAACAGCAGCGAATGTTTTTGCAGATGTGTTTGCTAAGGACTGTAACATAGAGGTAAGTACAAGCAAGTTAAAGGAGGCAAGAAATGACAAGGCCCCGGAGAGAAACGAAGGAGACCAGCCAGAAGTCATGAACACAAAGATCACACGGCAAGAACTAGACCTTGCCATTAGCAAACTAAAACTGCGGAAGTCACCAGGTGCAGATGGAATACCAAATGAGATGATCAAGAAACTCGGATCCGGAGCTCTGAATAAATTACTAGAGATCTTCAACGTCAGCTGGAAAACTGGAGAAGTACCACAGATCTGGCGAGAAGCAATCATGGTCCCAATACCCAAAAATGGAAAGGACAAAGGAACAGCAAGAAACTATCGACCAATAAGTTTGACAAGCTGCCTCTGCAAGACCATGGAACGGATCGTCAACCACAGAATGAAGTGGTACCTGGAAAGCAACCACCTACTGGCTGATCAGCAAGCAGGGTTCCGTCAGTGTTATTCCACAGAGGATCAAGCAACCTATCTGTCACAGGACATTGAAGATGCCTTCCAGGACAAGAAACAAGTATTAGCAGTGTGGATCGACCTTCGAAAGGCCTTTGACAAAGTCTGGAAAGACGGACTACTCAGGAAGCTGCGAGACAACAAAGTGACTGGTAGCATGTACAAGTGGACCAAGAGCCTTCTACACAACAGAAGAGCAAGAGTCCAGCTGGATGGATGTCACAGCAAGAAGGTACTGCTGAGACACGGTGTGCCACAGGGAGGAGTAATATCACCCACCTTATTCCTGATCTTCATAAATGATCTAGTTCAAGAACTACCCTGCGGAATACGTACAGCTCTATATGCAGATGACCTAGTTATGTGGTGCACGGAAGAACATGCCACAGTTGCCACAAGAAGACTACAAAGAGCCACTGACATCCTCTTAGCATGGACGAATAAGTGGTGTGTCACAGTCAACGAAGAGAAGTCGTCCACTACTCTTTTCACCCTGTCTCCAAAACAGACTGCTGGAGCCATCAAGCTCAATGGGACATCACTCAAGGAAGACAAAGCACCAACCTATCTAGGAGTCACATTCGACACCAGGCTCTCATGGAGGAATCACATCGAGAGGGCAGAGACAAAAGCTAGAAGAAAGCTAGCCATATTGAGGAAACTGAGCGGCACATCATGGGGAGCGACAGAAAGAATTCTCAAGAATGTGTATCAGCAAGGGATTCGCCCTCACCTCGAATATGGTTCAACAGCCTGGAGTTCAGCGTCCAACTCAGCCCTTCAGATGTTAGACAAAGTTCAGAACCAGGCTTTGCGCATCATCACAGGAGCAATGAAGTCAACACCCATTGTGGAGATGGAGAAGATCACCCAGATAGCAACACTTGCAGAACGAAGAGAAACCAGGGTGGCAATCCAGGCAGAGAAATTCAACAGCATAGAGAATCACCCAATGAAAGAGAAGCTAGGAGACCTGGCAAGGGGAAGGCTGAAACGTACGAGCTTTATTCACAAGGCAAAGCGAATAAGAAGACAGCTATCACACCTTCCCCAGATTGCCCACCCCCTGACATCTGTACCTGAACAGACCCCATGGACGGAGGAGACAGAGACCCAAGTCCAGATACACACAGACGTTGATGGTGTCTTCAACAAGGGAGAACAAAGTGAGGTAGAAAGAAGAACTGCTGTACTCGGCCTACTTGATGACAAGTATCCAAGCGAATCATGGGTTCGAGTCTACACAGATGGCTCTGCTGAGAATGCTGTAACAAACGGAGGTGCCGGAGTGTATATAGAGTATCCAGACTCGACAAGAACGGCAATTAGCATGCCAACCGGAACCTTCTGCAATAATTATGGATCAGAAGCCAAAGCCCTCATGACAGCTGCCACAGAGCTTCAAGTAGAGGACAGCAACATCGTCTTCCTCACAGATGCAAGATCAGTCCTTGAGGCCCTTCAAGCTGGCAAGCTTAACGACCTGAAGAAATGTTTTACACAGCTTGGAAATAGAAGCAGGATAGTCCTACAGTGGATACCATCACATTGTGGAGTCCCAGGCAATGAGAAGGCAGACCAACTGGTCAAGGAGGGCTCCGGCCTGGAGCAGCCACAGTGCCTCCTAAACTACTATGAGAAGAAAAACCTCATCAAAAACAACAGACGGCAGCAAATAAACCAACAGGATAAATATCATCTCCTGAACAGAGAGGATCAAGTACTATTGTTCAGACTAAGAACTGGTCACAATAGGCTCCACCACCACATGTTCACCAAGTTCAAAATAGGAACATCTGCCATATGCGAGTGCAGCCAGTCTCCTCAAAACACGGAGCATATATTGCAGAACTGCACACTCCTCTCAGCACTGCGAGAAACATATTGGCCCCAACCCACCGACCTGAATATCAAACTCTATGGTGCTCTGCCAGAACTGCAGAAAACCGTAGATTTTATTAAAAGAACAAATCTGCAGATTTAGATTGGTGAACGAAAGAAGAAGAAATGAAAGCTAGCGGGATGGAAGTCAAACACCGCACATGTGCTGGGCTGCATGGCCAACGAAGCGGTATTAACTGGTACAACAGACACACGGACAGAGGAGCTGTCATAAACATCCAAGATGAAATCCTGCCAGTGTAGGAACGTAGTCAGAAGTACACCTATTTGGGCTACGTCGTCAGCATAGACAACACTAGCAACACCACACAAGTAAATGCGTTGATAACCTGGGTTAAAGACATAATGAACAAAATAGACACGTCATTGCCACCTGTATAAGCCAAACTGGCGGCAGTCAACACAATGATAATGTCCAAGCTGAACTTTTACTACCCAAACATCTGTATTACAGAACAACACCTGAATGAAATTGAGAATGAAATTATTCTAAGTGCTCGCCAGTGGCAGAAAATGGTCAGGATAAAATCTTTATGCCTTTGCACTTTACTTGAATCATAATTTTATGATAATGAATTCCAAAAAGACAGACATACTATGGACTATGTTAAACGGACTCTGGTTGCGGATTTCCTCATAGAATTCGTCTACCAATTCTTGAGCGTCCCAATCGCAAGTCGAGCCACGTGTTGAAAGTTGTATGTCCAAAACAGACAGCGGGATGTGTTGGATTCCGACGGTGGCCCATTGTCTGATCAGACATCTGTAATACTTCTTGAAAACTGCACATATTGGGCCACGACTTCCTAACATGCTGTTTCGGAAGTCGCTCACACACTCAGTCTGGTCTGTAACTCCACTCGTGCCTAAAGATGAAAACAATGGAAAAACTCTTCTCAGGTACGCCGAAGAAAGTACTGCAGCTTTTCAAACGTACTACTATAACATTGCTTTATCTCTTACCTTGAAAGATATGGAACTGCTTTGGCAGCTGTTGTGTTTTACTATGATGGACGGCAGTGTGGTATTCGTACTGTAACGACGTCAGCGTTGTCGATGTCATGTTTGTGTAAAGTAGTAACGAAGTTATCGTTTCATTATGTTTTCCTTGCTCTGGGCTTGAAATATCAACTTTAACTGTCTTCGGTATAAACTTTCCCCACTGAATTGACTAGTAACAGAACCTGGACTCTCATACTAATGGTCTTTTTGGTTTCATTTCTTTCCTTTCATGTCTAATGGAAGATTAGTACAATAAAGATTCCTCTGGATCTTACTGGAAGATTACTAAACTCTTGTAATATAATGTTATTTCCAAGAAAACAAGTCTTAAGTTAGGTTTGATTAAATTAATATCAGTCGGGGATCTGGGTCATGTCATGAACTAGGAAATATACTGCCGATAGTTTTGGATCATTTGGAGAGAGAGCGTTTTCTGTGTGCGCACCAGCTGTATGGAACTCCTTACCACCAAATATTCGAAGCATAGAAAGCGAGGCAATTTTTAGATCTGAAATGAAGACCTATCTCTTCAGAAAACACTTTGATGTGCTTTTGTGTGTGTGTGTGAAGGCGAGAGAGAGAGAGAGAGAGAGAGAGGAGGGAGAGATAATGTTTGTGTGTGTGTGTATGCCTTTGTGTGTGTCGTCAGTTGTTAGGAATGAGATTTGTTCTGTTTTATGCATGTTTTGTAAAGCGCACAGAGCATCTCTGGATGTGCGCTATATAAATGAACATTATTATTATTATTATTATTATTATTATTATTATTACTAAACCGTGTGATACTGAGTTTTTAGAAATAATATTCAATGTACAATTTCATGACCTCTCCTACATGAGCGATGATTGTCATCAGTTTGTCAATTTCCCGTTTGAAATCGCAGTCTTTTGGGGCTTTCTGTCAAAGTAACTGCATTTACTGAGAACCATAATCACATTTAAACACAGATGCGCTTGGAAAAGCAAAGGTGGAGTGCTTATTTGGTACGTAAATGAAAAACGTCTGATAAAAAAAAAAAAAAGTGAAAAAAGCCATTCTGACAAAGGGCAGTAAGTCACAAAATAAAGCAGAGTGGGTTCGTCCCTGATAAGACGAATATGCAGATAGCTCGGGAGGTGGGTAGAAACGTAGGTGAGTATATAAGCAAGTAAGAAGGGGAGTGTTTTGTCAAGTAAGCGGATAGATTGAAAATAAGAGAGCAGTTTCCTAGAATAGGTAGGTAGGTGGTACGTATTAAGTAGGTAGGTGGTAGGTATTAAGTAGGTAGGTAGGTAAGAAGGTAGGTGGGGAGGGAGGAAGGGAGGTAGATAGGCGGTAGGTAGATAGGTAGGTAGGTATATTGGGAGGTGGGCGTTGGTACTAAGTAGGTACATAGGTAGGTAAGTAGGGAAGCAGATAGGTGGTAAGTATTAAGTAGGTAGGTAGGTGGGTAGGCAGGTTGGTAGGTAGGTAGGTAAGTAGGTAGGTAGCTAAGTAGCTAGAGAGGTGAGTAGTTAAGTAAGTAGGTAGATAGGTAGGTAAGTAGGTAGGTAGCTAAGTAGCTAGAGAGGTGAGTAGGTAAGTAAGTAGGTAGATAGGTAGGTAAGTAGGGAGGTAGCTAAGTAGCTAGAGAGGTGAGTAGGTAAGTAAGTAGGTAGATAGGTAGGTAAGTAGGGAGGTAGGTAGGGTTGTAGATAGTTAGTAGGTTGGTGGGTAGGTAAGGTAGATCGAGCAGTCGGTCCCTAGGTAGGTTAGGTCGGTCGGCAGCCTAGTTGTGAGATAGGATTCATGTGACAAGGCTGGAAATTCAAGCATTTTTTGGCTTAAAGTATATTGGTGAGGATAACAAAGTTATGCTTGTGCCAGTTACTAAAATTATCTTATATGAAGTTTGATTAGGAATTTTAAAGAGAGGTACATACCCTGGGTTGTATTAACTGGGCTTTGGGTGGTCCGTTCCTGAAGAGGTTCGTCCCCACGTCTTGAATGTCCCAGTTGCAAGACAGTCCACGTGCTGAAAGTTGTCCGTCCAAAAGCTTCTCAAAATGAGATACCAGGATTCTTCTTGGGGCTCCGTCGGTGGCAGCTTGTCTGAGCAGGCATTTGAAAAACTGCTTGAAAGTATCAAATGTTAGGCCATTATTTTCTTTTATGTTGTTTTGCAGGTCATCCTCACACTGGTTAGGATTCTGGGCTAGAACTCCGTTCGTGCCTGAACATAAAGACAATCCAAAACTGCCTTCAGTTACGCCATAGAAAGTACTGCAGCTTTTCAAACATGAACATACTGTTACATTACTTTATCGCTAGTTGTTTTGTTGCGTCGTGTTTTAGTCCGATTTTGTCCACACTTTGGTTTTACGAAGTTATAAAAGTCTGGAGGGTGTCTTGTGTACAGAGCGTGTATTTGCCGCTACACGAGGTCGGGTTCACCCTGCTGCTGTCAACAGTCAATTGACTCACCTAACTGTTTAACACTGTGCTTCTAAAGCCAGTTAAATCAACTTTCCAGGAACATACTCTGTTAGACTTTCCAGGTCAAGGCAGACTCCAAATACATGGACCAAAATTGTAGAGAAACACAAGTTTTGCAGATCAAAAACTCTGGTTAGGCCACACTAATTTTTACCTGGCAAAAGTGAGGTTAAGGGTGGGGTGGTGGCAGTGAGAGTCTACCACGGCCCAGGCGGCGTCCCTAGGTAGCTAGATATGGGGAAATGGGTTGGGGGAATCAAAGCAGAAGTAGGCTGGGGAGGAGAAAGATGAGGGTATGTGATTTCTGGTATAGATGAGGTGGGGGTGAGGGGGTCTATTCAGTTCTTTTTTGGGCCGCCCCTGACAGTCCTATTGCTTGATAAGAAGCAATACAGGCAGGGAGGGTGTGAGGTTCTGAGAAGGGGCCGATGGCTGGTAGCCACTCGAGACTGGGAAATCTCCTTCCCGATACGTTTATTTGTTAGCTGGAACCTTGTCACTTGTCGGGTCATGATGGAGGACAAAATGGTTAATACATTTAAATGCAACATGTCAGAGGTTGGCGCCAGTCCGACGGCAAGGGGATTTCCCCAGTTCCTGTCATCCGCTCCTTGGTAGGCCATTCCCTTAAGAATTAATTTAACTAAAGTACGATCTGTAATATTATGTAGGATAAACTGTTTATTTATAAAAGTTGGGAACTCGACTTTAAAAAGGGAAATTGTATGGGTCCATGAATTTGATTCCTATTTGAGGTTTGGCCATCTATCAAATACTAGAAGCTGTGTGTATGAATGGTGATAGTTACAAAATATAGCGCCAAGGAAATCTCCAAGATAGGAGGTATAAATCATCTAGAAAAAACTGGGGTGTAAAAGGTATAGTTAGTATTATTAAGTTGAGATAGAATAGGGAACATTATTTTTACTCCCGTCAGTTTCACTGAACTCAGATCTATAAATTTGTCTACTGTTAGGACATACAGGAACGTCGAGGAATTATTTTGCTCTTAGTCAGGTTTGATATTTTATAAGAGAAGGTATAACTTTATTGTCCTGTAGCCAGGAAATTTGTTGTCACAGCATCTGTAACAGTATAACAGTAAATACAGTATCTAAAACACACAGATCTTTAATGCATACCACACACACGCATATTGCTCACACAACATTACCAGCAAATAAGAACATTTACTCACACACACACACTGCCAGAACAATCTATTAGGAAAACTAACAACAGCATACTACATCAGGAAACACCACTTCTTCGAATTCCGGATGGCAAAAATGATCGTCTACAGCGTTCTCTGTTTGTTTTTAAATACAGTATTCGTCCACTTCATTGGGATCGAACTATCTGAATTCTGATGGAACCAGGGGTGGGAACGATCATTTAGAATTGATTTTAGTTTCCCTTTGTACGAATGTGACATGACATTTTAGATTTTGATAACAGAAAATTTACTTACCGACCAGGAGAACTAACGCAGTAAAGACGTGTATCCAGCAGGAAAACATCTTTGAAATAAACAGATTTCTCCCTCGCAGTGATTGGGAAAGAATTCCTCACTTTCCGGGGAACAAAACTATTTAAATGAGAATATCAAATAATATTATTGGTCTATCTATGATGTCGACCTTCCTTTGATGTTTTCCAAATGCCCCTAAAGGTTTCTGTATCTATTTACACGTTGTGTCCCTTTGCTAATCTCCTTCTAGGTATGTATCACTGATCTTTTGCTATCGTCAAAGTAGTTCAGTTTCTTACAAAACATGCATTTTATTTGCCCTAGCAGAATATGGTTCCGCCCCAATGATTTCCAATTCAAAGCGCAGAGCAGATGTTGTACAAAAACGAGATCAGCAATATAACTATTTCACAGTGGAGCGGTCGCTTAGATAACGTCACTTTTTTTTTTTTTCAAAGACTACTGTGTTACAAGTTTATACATTCCGGGGGGCGTCATAGGGTAAACACGTTAGAATCTGATGATTTTTATCCCCGCCCCCCCCCCCTTTCAAGTGTAGACTCAGGCCAGTTTCACTAAACTCTTGTAGTTAACAAAGATTCCACAGATCTTTGGGCGTTTGATCACTCTCCCTCCCCTCCACAGCTACCGTATTTTCCCATTTCTCCATTGAATCCACTCAATTGCTAATTGCTTTAATGGGATTCTGGAAATTAGAACCATTCATTCTCAGTCAGTCTGTGAAATGCATTGCTCCTTTTGGTATATGCTTTTGTTTATGTTTTCAAAAGAAGAAATAATTATTTACATTGCAAACGAAGGTCCAAGTTCACTTTGAGAAAAGCTAACAGCCTAACCTTAGCGTACTTTTCGTTTAAGAATACTTGTTGGGCACCACAGACTAATAAATCAACCAGACTGGAAACACAAGCTTCGGGCTGTGTCGTTTTTTACGGAAGTTAAAATTAGTCTGTGTTGGGCACTGACTAAAAATAAAAAAATTGCAGAGTGTTGCAATCCTGGTTTTCACGCTATTTCAATACAATTATTCATACCTACACAACAAATCCTGGTCTAGATTCGCCTGGCACAGAAACCCGCATTGCGCAATAAGTTTAATTGCACGAGATTGCCCAAACTGGGGTTGCTATTTATAGCAGCCAAACCGTGAAAGATGATTACGTCAGGGGATTGCCCTGGGTAATGCCAAATAATTGAGAGTCACTTTCCTTTTACATGGGTAATGTTTACAATTTAAGCATCCGAGAGTTGAACTAATGATAGTGACCTGCTGTAATTCAACTCTCTCTCTCTCTCTCTCTCCCCCCCCCCCCACCCCCAACCCCCTATCTTTTCACTAACTGCGTCAAGAGATATCAAAAGACAGTGCACAGCACACACACTCAATGGCTTACCGTAGGCTGCTAGCGCCTGGGGCAAGGCAAGTATTACACCCCCTGATCCATGGACCTTTGGCACTCTTTGAGTCCCTTCCACCGGCCAAGTATTGAACCCCTTAACCCCCCCCCCTCCCGCCTTCCCCTCCACACAAAAAAAGCACATGTATTGTGTTTAAAGAAAGACTGATGTAACTAAAGTAAAATACATTTAATACTGTTACACTCAAATTCGTTTCAAATCGCCAGGTTTTAATTTGTGCACATTTTTCAACAACCTTATTGAAATCTCCATTGTATTCTCAATTGATAGTATTGCTCGTTTACTCAGTCCTTTCTTGGCTTATTGTGGATCTTTGATACGTTTTGATTAATTTAAGGTTTGATTTATCTTTCAAAACTGGCGGCTGAAGCAGTGATAATTTGGAAATTTTACACCCCTAAGAATTTTGTGCCCGCGGCAACCAACCAGACTCCACCACTTCTTCTTACATCATCCCTAATGTTGCCGTTGTTGGCATAAAAGAACATTACCTGCTATTAGGCCATTCCGACATAGTCACTACTGTCTTTTCTTAGAATCATTATTGAAGGTCAGATGTAAACGCCGGTAGGTGTTTGGAGAAACATGCCACATTGTTACGAATTAATGCTTAAGGACGGACTGCTTTCCAAAAATTAAAGTCTGGAAACTCGTAGCTAAGTATTCGTATTTATGCGATGTTCTACATAATAATATATTTTCTTTGGGGTCCAGTTTTGTTATTTGTTCAGTGTTCTATACTCTTAAGTATTTTTACTGATAAACATCAATCGATCGAAATCTTCATTTGTCTTTCACGTTCCTTTACAGTCTATTGTATCGTTTCTGTTATACTGTATTGTGTACTTTTTAAAATCCCATTTGGGGAATCTGCCTATGTGTCATTAGAGAGCCCAGTGACAAGCGGAGTGTAGCGCCGGTCGGCGGTTGTTTTTTGGCAGGAGGGGGGAGGGGTAGGGAGTGGTAGGGATGAATTTTATTTAAGTTTACTCAGGCAGCGGCCTGTTGGGCCTGCTCTTTACGATTTCCAACTGCCAAGGATTCTTTGACCTGCACAACGTGCACAAAGGCCCTCCGAATTATTCGTCCTTATCATTGAAGACTAGGTGCTCGATCCTACCTCCCATAGGATCAGGGAGAGGGAAATAGGAGAAAAATCCCAAAATTCCGACATGCCTGCACCGGCTGGGGTTTGAACTGGGTACCTTCGGCATGAGAGGCGAGCACCTTGCCTCTAGACCACAGTGTCTTTCGCGTGGCTTTAGTTATACAACTTTCTCTTTTTTGTTCTGTCATATTTTGACTTTGCTTACACTTTACTGTTACTTGGCGTATTTTAACACTGCTAGATCTAGTATTTATTTAGCACTTGCGATTCTGTGATGCTGAGGAGATGTTAATGAATGATTGAGAAACAAAATCTCTTACAATGGGAAACATTCGCACAAAAGAAACAAAAACAACAACAATCGAAGAGGCATTAATTAAACATCAAAAATTTATTAAAATACTTGTTAAAACACTATCGTTTTTTTCTTTCTCCCATGGTCAGTACTTATTTCTTTGGATGCATTAAACATCAGTTGATGTGTGAAAGGAAATAATTGATTTAACCAATATTTTTTTTTAAGATAAGCAAGTAAGATCAGATAAGATAAGAAGGTAAGATATGAATCAGTCTATTATCAAAAGCGGGTATTTCGCAGAGCGTTTATGAGCACAACCATGGTACATACGCCTATATAACGCAGCAATACATAAACATATCATAAGTCTATAATTGGCTTATTACGTGAAGTAACATGGCATGGGAGCTCAAAAAACCCCCCACAAAACCATAGCACACATCTAGCTATAATGTCTTGTTGAGGCGAATTGCGGAGGACAAAGACGATCGTCTGTAGCTTTCTCCATTTGCTTTAACAGCACTTCACTGATATACAATCATAATATTATAACTATTTTTTTTCTAAAAAGTGATAACATAAGAACACCTATTGGGGCGTCGTTTGCGCAAGCTCGCCCAAAAACAATCTCGCATGGGTCATAGGGTATGATGAGTAGGAAGGAGGAATGATATTCTAAAAGAAGTCAGTATATCCAGTTTTTCACTTTGACTTAACGAATCGACCAAGAGTCTACAAGGGTCCTTTTCCAATTGTTCCTATTCTCCGATGTTTCCTGTAGGCGTCGCCCCCTCACGTCCGTGTGGCCCTAACCTTTGACCTGCCTGTCAATACATCATGCATTATGGGCACAAGACAAGCCTACTTGAGTGAGCTGAACTCTGTCTTTCGCATACACGACTTGTCACAAGGAAATGTACTGCCATGCTATGGATTTGTGCGCCAGGATTCAGAATTTCTTCTCTGTAACCCCCCCCCCCCTCACCCCAGCTCAAATGACGCTGATATTCATAGACCTTGCCGCCTCCAAGTCTTTCATCTTGCTGCCTTCACATCAAAAGCTGTGGGAAGTTGTAAAATTAATCTATGGAAAGCTGCCTCTCCCAAGCTTTGTTGGACGATCGTTGCAAGACCAGATTAACTGCTCTTGTCCAAAGCATCCGCTCCGCTGTTTTTACGGACAATGACGTATGAAAAAAAACAAACTCTCTTTGCCTCTAGAGTGATGAGGAGCGGGGCGAAACGGATGTTGTGGACATGTACACAGAGAGGCGTGGAGTAGTTTTCGTCACTCACCGTAAAAATAGCGGAGTGGACATTGTGGTCAAGAGCAGCAACTGATGATACAGGAACAAAAGGGCTTTTTTTTTTTTTTTTAACTTCTCGCTTATTTAATACTTTTTTGAAACAGAAATTAATATGCGGAGTATGGCACTTTACCAGGCCACTGGACACTTAACAGATACTTACATGGTCCAGGGTTTATTTCCCCAAACAGTAATCCCCCCATGGGGACATACATAACGTTACAAAAAGCAAACACGGTCGACTTCGAGCATTTTAAAAGGTTGACCTGCAACTGTTTGCTTTTATGGAATTAAACACCTGCAGACTTGTCCAACCTTTCTCCATTAAATTAGCACCTTGGGATGTTCCAACTCTACATAGCCTTAAACAAATTATTATGTGGGAAATTTTCGTTTTAGGTCCACTCGCATAGTATTTATTTGTGATCAGTTCAGAAGTGTAGCAGTATCCTGGCCACAATATACCGACCATAGCATACCGGCCGCAGTATACTGGCCGTACATATAGCCTACACGCCTGGCATGAATTTGCTGTAGTTGGCAGATTAAGAAGCTTGGTGTATCTGTTGTAATTCCATTTCTTAATGAGTACAGCAGATATCTTGTGTCAAGTACCCGCGAGATGTTCGGAAATTTTGAGGATATGGCCAAGATAAAAAAAAAAAAAATTGTGATTGTAAAATAATATATGTTTTCAGTTAATCAACATTTCCTGTGGATATTTACAGACATCAATACATCACTTTACCCAGTGAACAGTAAGACTTTCGTAAACCAGAAGTTTATACGAAAAAAAAGGTGGGGATGTAAAACAAGTTGATCTTAATATCCAGGATCCGATGAGCCAGCCACATTATTTCTGCAACTTTTCTACACTTCCACCCATGCCAATGATGCATGTCAGAATATTTCAATTAGTTCCTCTGTTATCATGATTTGTGACCACTACACATAAAATTAAAATTTCACAACCTCAAGCAATAACAATAAACCAATAAGTCAGTTGAAATATTTATCAAGTATAACATCTTACTGAACAAAACTTTATGTACATCGAACAAGTGAGTTATTTTGTCCACCTTTTGCCCCAAAGATTGTATTGTAAACCAACACAAACTAGAGATACACATGTACTACCAGAAGCGACACAGGGAAAGAAGATGTCATCAATTTTGACTACCCTGGGCTAAAAATTATTGGAGGAGATCAGTAAAGTTGTTTGTAACTAGGCATGCAGGCAACGATGTTGAAAGCAACGTCAGAGAGTATGTATTTAGAGGGAGATCTTACTTCCGTCATACTTCCTGTAGTCACGAAAAATGGGATTCTTTCGCTTCTGGTAGTTCTCTATTCTGTCTTAACCGATGAATGGAAATTACTGCAAACCCCATGATATGCAAGGTAAAATTTCTGCCAGGTCTGAAAACTCAGTATTTCCTGTCAGCATTTTGTTTGATGTGGGTTCTCTGTCTTTGAAGATCTCCCGTAGTAGAAACTCGCCCAAGATCTTCATTTTGTTGTGTCTTTGACAAAGTTAGTCGGGAAACTGATGACGCTCTCTGCCTGTCTATTTTTGCGAATGTTTTCAACAGATGAAGAATGGACGAACTGCAATGTCAAATGCCAGAACGAATGTCCAAAGCTAGGAGAAAGATTAGTCATTTGGTTGATAAATTTCAGTTATTATTCAGATTCCTTAAACTGTCAAGATTGTTCCCTTTTTTGGCTTTACTTCTAGCATAAAGAAGTGAGATTGGAATGAACGAGATGTTTCAAAGTACAACAATGTGGTCAGATATCAGCCCCACCACCACCACCACCACCACCAACAGCAGCAGCAGCAACAGCAATAACAACAACAGCAGCAGCAACAGCGGCAACAGCAACAGTAGCAACAGCAGCAGCAACAGCAACAGCAACACCGGTAACAGCAACCGCAACAGCAGCGACGCCAACGCCAACGCCAACGCCAACAGCAGCAATAACAGCAACACCAACAGCAACACCAACACCAGCATCAGCACCTACACCAACAACAGCAACAACAACAGCAACGACAATAACAACAAACATCAACAGTAAAAGCCACCGCGACAACAACAAAAACAACAGCAATAGCAACAACAGCAACAACAACAACAACAAGAGCAACAACTACGGCAACAACAACACCAAACCCAAACGAACAATTAACCAAATGTTTCTAACACGGTACACTGACTCCCTCCAAAGCCTTGCCGGACTTTTGGCCATATTTCAAAACAAAGTTGTTGCGGCGCCCCGGGAAGTTGTGATGGCCAAGTGTATCTTTGATTGATTTTTGATCGCTGGCTAATGGACAGGGCAGTCATTAAGATGACATTGAGTAGAGAACTGCCTTTGAATTATTGATGAACCCATTGGAAATCCGTGGTTGTTTCCCAGGAGTTATCTACTGGACAAATATTTGTGGCGGAACACCTTTGGGTGGCGATCCTGATGTGGCGGGGTTGATGGCTGGTGGTGGGTGTTGTATACATTCGTGTCATTACGTAAATGTGCAGGCACTCTGGAAAAAGGGGAAAGCGCTGTACATCTACTCATGTATAAGTCCAGTAAATTCTTGCATTCTCTCGTGTTATGGAAAACAACAACAACAACTGCATATTCGAAAAAACGGTCTTTTACAGAAGATGCAAACAACAACAGCAACAACA
Organism: Onchidella celtica; assembly: GCA_963931925.1. Taxonomy (NCBI): domain Eukaryota; kingdom Metazoa; phylum Mollusca; class Gastropoda; order Systellommatophora; family Onchidiidae; genus Onchidella; species Onchidella celtica. Next base: position 49,291,271 of record OZ007575.1, on the reverse strand, counting down.
ACAACAACAGTCTTGTATGTACAGAAGATGCTGAAAACAGTCTTTGACAGAAGATGCAATAGACATTTTGAATTGCGTTCGTCTTTACTTTTTTTATTCCATTTCCACTTTGTGATGACCAAAACCAACTATAGGCAGTACAAAAGTTTAAGCCAGACAGAAAGATGAATCCCATTTTTCTATAGAATGATGCTATAACGTGAATTTGGCCTAGATTTGACATGTACGTACTTTTCTCATTCGGTCAGCACAATGTCAGTTTGGTTGACAAAGCAATGCCACTAGTCATGGGTGAAGATGACAACTGAGCCCCCTGTTTCTTGGAGGCTCTCAGGCTCAGCTGTTGTTGAAAGGCATGTTATTTTCATAAGCCATTATGGCGTACTGATCGGCCGAAGGAGAGGAAAATGGATTCGTCTAGAAAAAAGGCCTGTAGACTTCATCTCCACCCCCTTATCAATTCTTCATCTAATGTTAACATTCACTATCATCATAAAACGGATCTCTTGTCTTAGTTTACATAGTGGCTAAACTACAGGCTTTTATTTTGTTGTATTTCCTGGGATTTTGACCAGACTCTTGTAGAACATTGTAGAACAGGCAGAATATACAGGTTTTGTGAAAATGACTTTAAAAATAGACCAAAAGAAAAATACGCCCAGAAAGAAACAAATATTCTAAATAAAACTTTTGGTTCTTAGCTTTTGACAGAAATGAAATGATACAAAAATGATATTTCTAACAGATCCATTGAAACCTAGATTTGATGAAGTACTAACTATAGAAACATGAATGAAAACCCAAAACTAAAGGGTCATAATATACTGGGACAATTCCATGACATTGCGGTAGGTCATACGATACAGAGTGTTAATGTATTGTACTTATGATTTTCCAGGTCCATTTTGAACAGTCCAGCATGAGCTATAGCCGTTTTAAAGCAAAATGAATTTTTTAAACGTTGCAAGCAATAGCTTTAATGTGTCCTGGTGAACTCACATTGTGTAGAGAACTATATTATTCTGTCTGCATTGAATGAGCAGCATACATAACGGTTTTCTCCTTCCTTCCCGCATGCAGCAGACCTTCTCTTCTCCCAAGTTATTTCTCTGTTCTGCTTCCATCTTTCCTTCCTTAGTTTTTTTTAACTATACGATTCTTCCCTCTGTCTTTCTTTGATTGTTTCATGTTGAATGACAGAAGAATTATGGGTTGCGGCTAGAGATTTCATCCATGAATACAATACCGATGGTGGATATGTGTACATAATTGTTTTCTCGTCTTGTTTTCTCGCATCTCCTCCATGCCAGCCACACATCCCTCGCTGCTGACATTATTGAGATGATTTCAAAACAAACAAATTAATAATCTATCGAACAAACAAGGATACGACACTGAGCACGTCTAGTCATTAAACTGATGAACTGCAGGTTTGATTTTCACAGACAAATGAATAACAACAACAACAACAACAACAACAAACAATAGCTAGGAAAGGGCTCTGGGCGTGGCATGTAAGCGATGTTACTGTGTGTGTGTGTGTGTGGTGGGTGCGGGGGGGGGGGTTGGACGGGTTTACAAAAGTTGTAACCTTGATACAAATACATTTTCGATTGTCGGGAAATTTAATGATCAGATTGAAGTTACGTGACAACACACAAGATCTGATTGAGACGGTCACAGCATAACGATTGGCGTGACTTGCACTGTGAAAAGTTAACTCTGGCTCAACAGCAGTGCACGATAGGGTGGGTAATTGTACCCTCTCTCTGGTCACTCTGGGTAGAGCCTGTGGGCTGAAAACTGTTTTGGTCCACAGGGAAATGCTGGGAATTGAATTCTTTAAGTTGTAACGAATCCTTCCAACAATTGCAAGACAGACGAGCGGGCTGGTTGAATGCTCACGCAACAGAACCCTGAATATAGAAAGATAACATATGAAAAAAACAATAAAGGAAAGTTGTGTATTGCAAAATCTTGTGTTAGAAACAAAAATGTGACAATAAAGCCAAAAAGACAAGAACTAAAAGTACAGGTAAACACTAACAGACTGTCGGCCTTGTCGAGAACTTGTAACAGATAACAAGTGAACATTTTTTCCCCTCTTCATTTAACCTGGGGTATTTCCAACATATGCCTTTTGGGGAGGGGGAGGGGGGCATTTTTCATCTTTCTTTTAAGCCTTGGTGCGACCCCACAGATTTTCTGAGGAGAAAACATTAAATTTTATTAACTCGACTGGCGTTTGGCCTACCTTAGAAAGTCAGCTTTAGTAGAACTCCTGATAATGACGGCACAGTAAAACTCACTGGCTCTTGCAGAACAACCCAGCATGCTTGGTCATAGGTCGGAACAAGACGAATGCTCAGCGGGGCTCATTTTGTTTGTTTGTCCGCTCTGCGTGCATTTTGTGTGCGCCAGTCATTTTGCTCATGTGAACGCACGTTTTAAGAATGATTTAAGGCAACTACGATCAGCTAAATCAATCGATTCTCGAACAGTTCATCTGGATTTAACTCAGTTCCTTGTTGTCTTTGGAGACATCGATTGCTCAGTTTTTGAAAAATGCTACAGTGAAATCTCACCCAACATCATTGTTCTCCATATCGCCAGAGATTATTATTTGTTTTTTTTGTATTTGTATTTGTATAACTCTTTAGTCCCATTTGGGAAAATTGCCTTTGTGCCATTGCAGCCCAGTTATAACTGGAGCAGGCACGTCGTCGCCACAGTGCAGCGCCGGTCGGCGGATGTTTTTTTTTTTTTTCGCGGGGGGGGTGGGGGGGGGAGGGGGAGATGAGGGAGAAGGGGAGGGAATGGTAGAGATGAAATTTTATTTAATTTTGCCCGGGCAGCGGCCTGTTCGGCCTGCTCTTTTCGATTTCCAACTGCCAAGGTATCTTTAACGTGCGCAACATGCACACGGGCCCTCCGAATTTTTTCTTCCTTATCCGAGAAGACTAGGTACTCGATCCTACCCCCAATAGGATGAGGGACACGAAAATATGAGAAAAATCTCAAACTTCCAACATGCCTGCACCGGCCGGGTTTTGAACCCGGGACCCTTGGCATGAGAGGCGAGCACCTTGCTTCTAGACCACCTTGTCCCCGAACCGAGATACAGGATACCAAGACGAACCAATTTTCGTCATACACTGTCCGTCGATCTGCGTGCATATTATCCATCTCAACAGTGCAACAATGCACACCACACCCCATTCATAACTGAACGAACAAGACTGGTACTCACCTTATTTATACGCGCCCAATTTGTGGACATATAGTGCTAGAAAGAATGGTTCATCTCGGTATTCTGTGTCTCGGACGGGAACCGCGTTCTGAAAAATATAACCCAGGTAGGTCAGCGCCTAGTCGAATATGAACTATTAATGATTACACCTAGAAGATAGGACTCAGTTGGAAGTTCAAGGTAATATCTGGTTAAGAACTTTCTGTATCCTCTTAAGACCAAAGATTTTCATACTTTCATCTGTACTACAAAGAGTTGGTGAACCCCTTTGATAAGATGCGGCTGACTTGAAAACATCAAACTGTGAGTGTGAGAATAGAATGGCTTCAAAATATGATCAGTCGGATAATGGAATACAAGGATTCGTGGGCACTCACAGATCGAATGGCTTATAATATTACCTTCTCATTTGCTCTCTAAGGGGTCATCCGCAAAGCGCGTAAGATCAGACTGAGCCGCTTCCAACGTACAAAAAAGTGTACATGGTGGGAGGGGTGTTTCATGGGAGAGTACCTGCACTTTCAGATAGTTGTAAGATAAGAGAAGAAAAGAGAAGAGAAGAATCACTTTGTTATCCCATGAGGGAAATTCTCTTCTACAGAGTGTTTAAGAGCACATACATGGTACATGTACTCATATTTTACGCCTAGTTATACAAACATATCACAACTTAATAAACTCAATAACAGGCATACATGGACTCGGTAAAGA
>OZ007575.1:49217310-49282310 GCA_963931925.1 Onchidella celtica | reverse complement strand
CTGAATCATTGTCTTTATGATACAGTACAACTGCATTCATCTGGTTTACACAGCGATCTTTGGCATATCAACGTAGTAAAAGGAAAATCCGCCTCTATCCATTCTTTTTTTTTTCTTAAATCCTTTTTTGCTTTCTATTTCCCTCTTTCAGTTAATACTTGTTATTGAGGGGGAGGGGAGAGAAAATATTAAAATTTACTGATTTCATCGAGTTTTTTTTTTGTGTGTGTGTTTCAGCTGATCTTTGATAGTGTCGTCAACAAAATTATTCTACATCTTTCATTGAGTGGTCACGAACATCCAGTTACCTGACCCAATTTATTGACTGTTTGTTGTCTCAAATGAGTGTTATCTTTTGTGATCGAGGCTTGGTGATTTGGACAGGGTGCTGAACTTTGCCTGGTAGCTTTGTGATGATATCAGGGCGAATAGGTCTTGCTCCGTCACCCGAATCCAGGCCCGTGGGGCTCAACCCTTTTCAGGCAATCGCGCCTTTCAGCTCCAATTTTTCTTTCACACCCCCCCCCCCCACACACACACTCCGCGCCCCTGATATCAACACTCAAACCCAACATTTACATTTCACAAGGTGACAGGATACACACAAATTATGGCGTTAAGTTTCTCAAAGCCTTATTGATGGCAATAGGCATGTTGATTATTCATTACAAAACAGAAAGCATAATTATTATTATATTAAACGAGTGCCCTAAGAAATAGACCATTTCTATTTTAAAACCCGTCTAGGCGTGTAATTGAACAGGTCAGTGGCTCTTCTATTTGTCCTAAATCGCCTCCCCCCACCGTTTTCGCTCACGTGTCGCCATATTCTTTGTTTTCACCCTTTTGGAAATCACGATCGCCTGTAAGTGTAAAAAAAACCTTGATCATTAAGTTGTTGTCTTAGAGGGGTTGCGGACCGCGGAAAGGGCTCTGATATCTTGATTTGTAGTGGACAAGAGTCTGTGTCGGTATGGTACCAGTCTATCAGATGAATTCACGGCGGCTGCTGTTTCGTTTTTGCCTTCCGCAATTCGCCTCAACGAGACAATAAAGCTAGATGTGTGCCTTATACTGCTAAGGTTTCCTGCCACGTAACTTCATGTAATGAGCCTGTTATTGAATTATGCATGATATACGTACTGTCGCGATAGATGTTTGTACCATGTGTGTGCTCGTAAACACTGTGTGAAAGTGAATGTCGCCCATGGGATAATAAAGTGATTCTTATCTGATATACATACATTTTTTTTAAACAGTCGGAAGATTTAACAATAATCATATAACACGCAAACAGACCAGTATAAGCAACAAACAAACAAACAAACACAACAAAAAACTATGCTTCCCCGGCATCTCGATTCTTATTGTTTTGTACTATGTCACAGTCCAATGGTGCACCAGAAAGGCCATGCTAAACTACCGAAAGTTCAGACCAACACAGACCAACAGAGGAGGAAACTTCCTCCTGAATACAGAGAGAAAAGCTGGGAATGTTCATGCTGAGTTATAAAATAGTGCGGAAAAGGTACAGCTCAGTTTTGAAAGGTACAGCTCAGTTTTGAAAAGTACAGCTCAGTTTTGAAAGGTACAGCTCAGTTTTGAAAGGTACAGCTCAGTTTTGAAAGGTACAGCTCAGTTTTGAAAGGTACAACTCAGTTTTGAAAGGTACAGCTCAGTTTTGAAAGTTACAGCTCAGTTTTGAAAGGTACAACTCAGTTTTGAAAGGTACAACTCAGTTTTGAAAAGTACAACTCAGTTTTGAAAGGTACAGCTCAGTTTTGAAAGGTACAGCTCAGTTTTGAAAGGTACAGCTCAGTTTTGAAAGGTACAGCTCAGTTTTGAAAGTTACAGCTCAGTTTTGAAAGGTACAGCTCAGTTTTGAAAGGTACAGCTCAGTTTTGAAAGGTGCAGCTCAGTTTTGAAAGGTACAGCTCAGTTTTGAAAGGTCCAGCTCAGTTTTGAAATTTGTCCTTGCTGGACCTTACACAAAAACGTACTCACAATTTCATGTATACACAGCAAACTAAAGACATTTAGGTAAAAACCGCACTGTTTCTAAAGTTTTGTGTAGTTTGTCTCGGAGTTCTCTGCACAGGTTTTACAATGTACTCTTCTTTATACATAATTATGTAGTCATGAAACTGCGCAGCCGACCCTGCAAAGCTACCCTGTAGTCAAATGTGCAGCCGAATATTCAGCATCTAGAAGAATAAATACTACTCTTCTCAATTTGCACAAAGGAAATCTAAGACAATTTCCTGTATCTGTGACAACCCACAATCATCCAGCGAAACTCCTACGTCGGATTACCTTATAATAATGACTTGCTTGAGGAAAACACTGTCTAAGCTCCGTGGTTTTATATCTTGTGACCCATACGTGGTCAGCCAGACAATATCTGCACCCAAACAGTAACGTCAGTCCCGATTAATCAAAGGACATTCATATGGTAATTGGCTTAGGTTGAAGATTGAATCTTTGCATGACTCAAACGATCTTCTCTGAATCTGGCTAAAAATATAGTGTCTCCTTCAAATAAAACGATCAGCTCTCTGAAGACACCAGTCTAGGCCCACATCAGTCGAGTTTGGTCGGCCAACTAATCGGATGATGACTTCATGACATTTAGTTCTAGTGACATCCAACTGATAGGTTGGTACACGAGGTCTCACTGAAGCTAATTTCTTGTTGTGACGTCACCATTCAACTAATCGGCCAATTAAACTCGGCTAGTGGGCGCCAGGACTGTGCTTACAGTGAGACTTGGTAAATTTGGTACTAAGTCATTACACACCTTAAACCGTTTTGCATCGGTTGTCTTCAGTTGGTCTTCTTTAATCCCGTTTGGGAAATTTGCCTTAGTGTCATTACAGCCCAGTTACAACTGGAGCAGACACGTCGTCGCCACAGTGCAGCGCCGGTGTGGGGGCTTTTGGGAGGTGGGAGGAGGGAGTTTTTTTTGTTTTTTTTAAAAACAAATTTGCCGGAGCAGCGGCCTGTTCGGCCTGCTCTTTTCGATATCCAACTGCCAAGGTATCTTTAACGTGCCCAAATTGCACAAGGGGCCTCCGAGTGTTTCGTTCTTATCCGAGAAGACTAGCTGCTCGATCCTACCTACCATAGGATCAGAGAAAGGAAAATATAAGAAAAATCCCAAAATGCCAACTTGCCTGCACCAACACGGAATCGAATCCGATACCTTCGGTATGAGAGGCGAGCACCATGTCCCTCCGTGTTTTATAACATATTAACGTCTTTATTTCTTTCAATCAGATTTTAAGAGGCTTTGAGTTACTCATGTTTTACTGTCCACATTTACTGTAGTTTTAAAATTAATCCAATTTCTCACCGTTACTTCTAGTAACAGCACAGAGAGGTAAAATAAAACGGCCATTATGGCGAAGTCCTGGTATACAAAGAAAGTTGTTAAAAGAACGTACGCCTCCCCCCCCCCCCCCACCTATTTTGCGGTAGGGGTACGTATTATAAAGCCTTTTGTGACTCCAGAGCCAGAGAGCTCTTCCCGAAATAATCCCAACAACAGCCATTAATTAATTATTGTTTCAGATTTTGTTGTTGTTTTCCTCCTGTTTTTTGGTTGAAAGGGTAAGTGGCAAAGTTAGGGATTCGATAAGATTTAAGGTGGAGGATTAGGACGGGGTCAGGGATAGGTACGTCTAAGTGTCCACCCCTATCGCGAAACGCTTGGGGTGTGTATGTACATCTAACAACAACCAGCCGTGGGCAAAAGTAACCTGTCTGAAGTTCTGATTGTTGTAATACGAGTCGTCAACCACCAGGCCATGGAAAAGACGAACCGGAGCTCAACAGAGTCAATGTGAAATTAACTTTGGACCCCCCCCCTCCACCTCCACCCCCCATCCCATTAAAACTGGACCCCATTGGTCGAATAGTAATATGATAAAAAGACACCCCCCCTCCCCCAACCCACCCCACCACCACAATACTTTTACATCATTTCCTTTCTCGCCATTCCTTCTTTATCCATTGAATAAGATAGATTGTTGTCCACTGTTATAGTAGTCTATGCTGGTTTACAATGAGAAGACATTACTTTGATCAAGAAACAACCTGAGGAATTGAGAGTCTGTCAGGTATTCCCTTAGGACCCCGAACAGAAACACGTTTTACTTCAGCAATGAAATTGCTATCCAAAACGCCGACTTCCCACTGGTCCATCAAGTTTCGCCGAATCATAATTATTTCTTTGGTCTAATTCAGAGGTCACCAGACTTTTTTCACAGAGGGCCGGATGACTGACAGACTTACAAGCGCGGGCCGCATAAGCAGTCTGTTCAATACTTGCAAGCCTAGGTATCCCTGGTTTTATCAAACAAAATCAAGTACAATGGTGGGCCGGATGAACTGACGTCGCGGGCCGGATGCGGCCCGCGGGCCGTAGTTTGGTGATTCCTGATCTAATTAAAAGGGGAAAAAATACTTTTAAATGGCGAGGGGAAAAATAAAAAGCTGAGGCAAAAACAATTCTGTTTGAAATCCTACTTCTAGCTCCATGCCGTGAAAAAGGATAATTTGTCTGCTCAATGGGCGAGACTAGCGGAAGAGATATAAATTTGTTGCAACTTTATTACTCGGTCGAATTAACTACAAAATACACACAGGGGATAAATGAAAGTCTAATGATAATGATAGTGTTCAGAGCTTTATAGGTGTGTGGGGAAGAAACGAGGAGGTTGACTGGAGGGGAGGGGAAGGGAGGGGAGGGGAAGGGAGGGGAGGGGAAGGGAGGGGAGGGGAGGAGGGGCGGGGAGAGGAGGGAGACAGGAGGGAGATAAGAGGGAGATAAGAGGGAGATAAGAGTGGAGAACGGCGAAGGTGACGAAAACCACACTGAAGAGACCCTGTTTAAGTATCATCGTATGCATAAATGCATTATTTTTTTTCTTCTGGCATTTGTTTTTTAATATTATATTTATAGAGAAAAATATTTCTCACCTATCCTAACTTTCTGTCAGTTCAGCTGACATAACCCAGTGCTCGTTCCTTTTTAAAAGAGTGGTTCAGTTATCTCCCTTCGTCCCGCTGTCCCCCTAAAATAGTGGCAGAGCTGGTAGTGAAGATGGAAAGCTTCCCCCTTTCTGCTTTCAATACTTTCAATACTTAGCTATAATTCCTTGTCTTCTCAAAATCAACTTATATTTCTCCACTCTTTATGATAAATTTCTGTGGACTGTAGATTTAAAACAGAATTTAATTTTAAATTACCCATATCTTAGACATTTCCTCCGGTACTGGAAGGTTGAAAAGATAGGCTCAATGACCATTTAGCCCTACTATGTTGACCTACACTTCACTTGCCGTTTAACCGGGGACTTAAATTTCAGAAAATGTCTTCTCTTTAAATCGACCTTAAGATAGATATAGTTTACACGTCAGCATTTCAAGTCAAGGAACTAATGTATAAACATTGTGAGTCCTTTATTCAGTTTTTTTTCCTCCCTTCCCGCCTCTCCTCTCTGTCTACCTTATAATGATTCTTTTTTACCACCTACTTTTGTCTCTCACTTTCATTCTGCTGCCTTCACTCGCTCACTCACTCACTCACTCATTCACTCACTTACTCACTCACTAACTCACTCACTCACTCACTCACTCACTCATTCACTCACTCACTCACTCACTCACTCACTCACTCACTCACTCACTCACTCACTCACGCACGCACTCACTCACTCACTCACTCACTCACTCACTCACTCACTCACGCACGCACTCACTCACTCACTCACTCACTCACTCACGCACGCACTCACTCACTCACTAACTCACTCACTCACTCACTCACTCATTCACTCACTCACTCACTCACTCACTCACTCACTCACTCACTCACTCACTCACTCACTCACTCACTCACTCACTCACGCACGCACTCACTCACTCACGCACGCACTCACTCACTCACTCACTCACTCACTCACTCACTCACTCACTCACTCACCCATTCACTCACTCACTTACTCACTTACTCACTCACTCACTCACTCACTCACTCACTCACTCACTCACTCACTCACTCACTCACTCACTCACTCACTCACTCACACACTCATTCATTCATTCACTCACAGACGCCCTCCCTCTCTCCTCGCTAATCCACTCGCTGATTCAATCACCCCGTCCCTCACTCCCTCACACTCTCTCACCCATCCACACACCCACATATAACGGGACGTAAACCGCCTCTCGTCCTACCATCAATCCCTGCTGCGTGCTCAGGTTTCGGACGGGTAGGCGGATACCCGTTTCTACCATCCACCCAGTTATTGGACATAATCTCATCCACCCCGCTACAGGCGGTCATACTTCTGATGCAAAAACAAAACCCCAGCATATCTGTAGTCTGCAGATCAGATTTGGCCATTTATAGTGGGTTCCTTGTCGTACACAGACCACTGCCACGCCACCATCATCCCTACCATCACAACCACCAGCGTTACGGCCACGATCACTACCACTATCATTTTTACCACCACCACCATCGCCGCAGCCATGATCATCCCCATTACCATACCTACCACCACCAGCAGTAGCACCACTACCATCATCATACTACCACCATCACCACTACCACCATTCCTAAAACCACCAGCAGTAGCACCACTGCCATTATCACCACCACCACCATCACTACCACTGTCGCCACCACATCACCACTACATCACCATCACGACCATGAACACCATCATCACGATGATCAACACCACCATTATCACAAACACCACTAAAACCACAACCATTCCCATTACCATCACCATCACTGTGCCATCACCACCACCACCACCATCACCATCATTACAACAACCACTACCACCACTACCACTATCACCACTGCCATTACCACCACCACAAGCACCATCACCACCACCATCATCCTCACTGATATCACCACCACCACCGCCATCACCATCTCTATTACCGCCACCACCAACAACAACTAAAACAACCACAATAACCAACCGTCATTTTGTGACCAACTTAATTTTGGGCTACACGCTACGATACCTGCAGTTCACCTGTTATCCCCTCCCCCCCCTCCACTTCCCTAAATCACCACTCACCGTCAACCCCTGCCACGCCCTAACCTTTTCTCATCACCTCTTAACAAAAATAACAACAACAACGACGGCGACGCCGACAACAATTACACAACCCTTATTTGAAGTCGGTGCCAATGTTCGCCTTGGGTCTGATAACTCTTGTCTGGCGGCTACCAGCATTCATCACTATTATGTCACAGTTATCGCCGTTGTAGTGATAGACGCTTTCAAATGCAGCCAATTACAACATTAAATTCCCGTTCATAGGGAACTCAGTTTAGTAAAAAGGTCCTTGATGTTCGACTGATGTATCGAAAAGTCCAAATTTCGATGTTTGATTAATGTCATTCTGACACGCTGTCTGTCTGTCTGTCTGTCTGTCTGTGTCTGTCTGTCTGTGTCTGTCTGTCTGTCTGTCTGTCCATCTAACTAGGTATCTGTCTGTATATCTACCTACTTACTTACCTACCTACCTACCTACCGACCGACCGACCGACCAACCTATATCTATCTATCTATCTATCTATCTATCTATCTATCTATCTATCTATCTATCTATCTATCTATCTATCTATCTATCTATCTATCTATCTATCTATCTATCTATCTATCTACCTATCTATCCATCTGTCTGTCTGTCTGTCTGTCTATCTGTCTATCTATCTATCTATCTAAACATGCAACGTAATGGTCACTGATATTATTATGAGCCGCCTCAGCAATGTTAATTAAGGTAAGTAAAACTGAAAATTGCAAGAGAACGGGAGATAATTAGGAAAAAGGAGAGAATCACAGAAGTTACGCCTTCACAGTGTTCGGCATTTGCAAGCCAAGGGGCAGCACCCCGCGTCCTCACACCCAGGGGAAGATACCCGCGTCGCCGCTATGCGCATGCGTGGGCAGCCGGCACTTTTCACGAGGCGAGGACCCTTCGCAGCCAATCAGACACGTTCTTTTAGACGGTGGATTCCCATGTTTTCACGCGGCGCTATATAAAATCCTCCTGACGATCAAACTTTGCAGAAGTGATTTTAATATTTTTCGAGAGGGTCCTACCCGAGTAAAAAATTAGACCCTGGTGGGTGTAAGCGACGTGGCAAAGTAAGGAGAAAAGCTGTGTTTGATTTGATTTCCACTGTCCGACACTGACCCCCCAAACTCTTGGTCATCTGGGAGCCGGGTCAAGAATTTCTTCAGTAGGTAAGAGACACTGTGAACAATTTCCCTGATTTTTAATTACTTTTTTTTTCTTACTCATTTTTCAATATTTTGGTATTGCAATATAAACAATTAATATCCCTCATTGCCTTCCGTTTTTCCACTATCAAACTGATATGATGTCATTTTTCCCCCCTTAAGTACCATCTTTTCCACGTTCTTCAAGACGGCACCAACTCGCTGTTTATTCTTCGTTAATTTGCAAAGACTTTCAAGCGATTGTGCCTTTCTCAAGAAGGATAAAAAAAAAAAAAAGGTAGACAGTGACCAATGACCGAAGCGGCGAGGCTTGTGCAGGCAGCGTAGGTAACCATAGCGCTACTTGTGTAAACATCGAATTCCACACAAAAAACAACACATTGCTGCACAAGCATCTCGGCACTGAATTCCTCATCAATGAAGCCGTTACTCATCCAGATAAAGTATGAAAGAAACTAAAGCAACTGGCCGAATTGAAATTCCAATTTTATGGCGCACTTTCACTTGTAGCGAGTAATTTTACGTGATATTGGAAATAGGCCATATTTTTATCGTCATTGAATTTTCACATTTTTTTTACCAAACATCCTTTATGGGATAATCAAGTTCACAAGATACGCAAATGGTATTGTTTCACACATTATTCAAACAGAGACCTCTACTTGAGTTGGAAAAAAAATAAAACAAATGGGGGGGGGGGCGGGGGGGGGGGGGAAGAATCAACAACGAACAGATCAAGAAAAAACTGACATTTAGAGATCCGATCAATTTAGTATTTTCTGACTGGAGTATTCCTGTAAAATTCTGTCCTTCAACAGTTGTTTTTTTTAAAACTGTCATTGTAAGTTAGCTTTTTTTTTTTAACATTTTGCCAGTTTCCCATTTTTTTCCGCTGTATCTGATTATGTTAAGTATTAAATGTGGCTCCTGGAGGCCGATAGTTTTGGATTTACGTCAAACGTATTTCGGTGATTATGTCTGGGGGCCAAGGAGTGCGTACATAGCCTACAGTACTATATTGGCATCTTAAGTATTCAAAGCCCCTGTTCCGTCTGGTGAAATGCTCACAGAGGGACTGAGAAGATGGGGTGGAAAACAATAAAATAGTATTTCAGTCCTGGTGACCTTATGTCCACCTTAAATATTTCAGTCAGACAGTGTGTGTGTGTGTGTGTGATAACTTCATCAAAAAAAATGTGCTGATTTAATTATGTTGAGACATGGGGCAAAGAGGCTGGTTCTTTATTCTTTAAAATGAAGACGTCAAAATCTGTAGGGACTTGTGTTTGTCTGCTTAATCGCATTTATTAAAATTCCATATTCTAAGACATTTCGCATGTCTAGATATGAGGCTAAGAAGCAAATTTTCTATTATTTTATAAAGAAATATAACAATAGGAAATTTGACTGTTTTTTGTTTTTGCCAAACATAAATTTAGGAATATGCTGTTTTTTTTTTTTTTTTTTTAATCGTACCTCTCGCACTTCAATACAAAAATATTCATGAGTTTCTTATAAATTTCTAATTCTGGCTCGAGTGTTATATTTCCAAGGGGGTTGAGAGTAGACATAAGAGCACACACATGCGTATTCAAATATTTGATTGCGTATACTGCAAGACACGTGCTGGGCAAATTTAAAATACTCCATATCCCATTGACTGTAAAAATGAGATAAAGAGATAGATTTACTCAGTTCAACTATGTAAATAGTACATTTTTTTCCTCCACTTTTGATGGTATCAAAAAATGTGAAAAAGAGCAGAGCCTTATAAATTCATGTAATAGGACCCACATAGCGTAAATTCTTATTCTCCTCATCTGTCTATGAACTAGATTGGTCTGAAATGTAAAACGTTTTTTTATCTGTACAGCCAGCAAGGAGGTTTTCCATCCCCCCCCCCCCCCCCCCCAATTTTTGTGCCTTCTTGCTCATTCACGTATTTCATTTATATGTTTAATTTTTTGTTTTGTTCTGTTGCCAATTGTTCAACAATTTTTATGGAACTACGTTGAATTTTTTTTTTTAGAGCAAATCGTTGATGTCAAATTGAACAAACAAAACAAAATACTAGCTGTTCAAAGAAAAGCAGACGATGTAACTATTCATTATAAAAGGAGGGTTCATGTCTATCAAACATAGACAGAACAAGCAGGGCTGGGTTTAGACGTGGCGAGTTCAAAACCTACTCGGAGAATGGAGGTCCTTAATTATATTTTCAAGGTTTTACTTCACTCTCAGCATCATGAAGCTGTATCAGAGACCTGGGTTGAGTCACGGTCAGGCCACTGATCAGCCAGCGTCTTGAAAATACCTTAAGAGATTTCCTGAGGCAGGGCTCCGGCCACGAGGGGATTCGAACCTGAGACCTCGCAAACCCCGAAGGAAACGCTATAATCACTTGGCCACGTGTCAGAGAATGAAAATTCAATCTGGTGAATATAAGAGAGGCTAAAACTATCTCGCAAACTATGCTTGGCCAAGATGCCATCCAAAATGTATGGCAAAATCCTCTGGGGCATTAGGGATAATCAGGGAACTGAGCAGAGTGTTTTCATAAGAAAGTTTATAATTAGGTTTCTTTAGAAGTTCAGTTTCAAGAAATCGCGACCAAATTTCTTGTTTGTTCCAACTCCACTTTTTTGCACAATTGAGAAATTCAGCGTTAAACGTTTTGCGGCTTTTGCATTGTGATAAGGAGTTAGAATAAATACGAACTTTGAAATAGCCTGATAATCAAGTGCCATAATGCATTTTAAACAAGTTAGTGTCAAAGTGGGCATTTGTTATGGCTCGTTTAGATACTAAAAGATTTCCAGTTTCTCAGAAATTGGAGTTGGAACAAACAAGAATTGAAGTCGCAAAATGTCAAACAGCAACGGCAACAGCAGAAACTGCAGCAGCGAAAATCACAGAAGTTATTAAACATGTAGTTTAAGACAGGGTCTCTCATACACTGAGAGCCTAAGCTGTAGCATGGTTAGTTTAATGCTGATATCCATGTAGTGTGAGAATTGGCCAACATTGAGAAACCTCGTGTGGGAATAGATGGGTAGATTTTTTTGGTGGATTCATGGTGGTCGGTGGTGAATGAGTGAGTGAGTGGGAGAGTAATAGATAAAACGCCCAAGTTGTACTGAAAGAGACTGAAGAGTCTCCTTGGTACAGATTGAGTGTTTCTGACTGTGTGGCGTAATGTCTTCGTCTGCCGTATCTTTGTCAATATGGCGTCAGGTAGTCATTGCCTCACCACTCCCACCCACATGTCTGAAAGCTGTTCAACTAAGAAACCAGAGAATGGTAACATTTTGATTACCCCCAGCCCCCCCCCCCTCCCCCCTCCTCCAGCGCCTTTCTCAAAAACAAAAACTGGAATAAATGCACAAAGGAACGTAAAATAGCTCCCTTGGCCGCAACCAGAAGATGGAAACCAGTTCTGTACGTGATGACGTTTTAGAGGTATCTAATTACGAAACAAATCATAACAAACTTAGGAAGTTCGAAAAGTGTCTGTTTACGACAGGTTGTCGAGCACAAGCTGTCAGTTGTAAAATATCATTAATTTTTCATCATTTCCCCAAGCATTCTGCTAGACATATTAATTTAATTGTCTTATATGTCTAAATATTTGATAACATACTCCAGAGTAAATTAATGTCAACACCGTCATTGTTTCCCTCCCTGTTGAAATTTTTTAAACACTGTACGTGTCACCAAACCTCCAAAATGAACATGGATTTAGTAGTAAATTAAATCCGATGTCCAATTTGTTCTCTCTCTCTCTCTCTCCTCCCCCTCCCCCCCCCCACACAATGGGCGTCATTTATCTTTTTTTTTTTTTCAAATATAATGTTCATCCATGTTTGTTTTATTTGGCGTAAGTCTACTCCAGTATAAATATGAGCACTCCTTATTTTTTCCCCTTCTCATCGACGTTCTAAGTACTGTCAATCAATATTAATTGATGCCACCGTGCCTTCAAGACGAGCGGGAATTTTTTTTTTTGTAAATTCAATCCCAACTCCACCCTGCTCTCCTCTTCCCTCTCACTCCCGAGAAAAATTTGTAATTTTTTTTTCATGTTTGTTTTCATTGGCACAGGGCAGTCGTTTCTTATAAACTATGACACAACATTGCCGTGTACACAGCTCCGTTTAATAGTTTTTATGGTTTTCGTCTGCTTTTACGTGTACAGATACCTTTCTGGTTTATAATTAACGTTTTTAGGTTTCTGTCAAAACATCCTGAAATTCAGTAACTGCTTCGTTTTGTTCTGAATGTGCAAACATTTCTGAAACTCAAATCTAGGCGGTTTTAATCATTCTAACACACATTCTCTGTTCAATGAAAAAAAAAATGGATTCATTTGGCTTCCAAGAAAAAGCAACAACAACAACAACAACAACAACAACAACAACAACAACAACAACAACAACAACAACAACAAAAAAACCGAGTTAAAGGTCGAATAATGACTGAAAACTGTGTGTTTTTTTTCCCTTTAAATTCAGCTTTGCGCCATAGAAAATATTATATCGTATTATTTGTATTTGTATTTGTATACTACTTAATCCCATTTGGGAGTATCACTGCACCCAGTTACAACTGGAGCAGGCACTTCGTCGCCACGGTGCAGCGCCGGTCGGCCGTTTTTTAGGGGGGGGGGGGGGGAGGGAGTGGGATGAATTTTGTTTGATTTTGCCCGGGCAGCGGCCTGTTCGGTCTGCTCTTTTCGATTTTCCAACTGCTTAGGTGTCTTTAAGATGTGCAACGTGCACACGAGCCCTCCGAATTTTTTCGTCCTTACCCGAGGAGATGTATTCGATCCTACTCCACAATAGGATCAGGGACACGAAAATATGAGGAAAAGCCCGAACTTCCAACATGCCTGCACCGGCCAGGTTTTAAACCCGGTACCCTTGGCATGAGGGGCGAGCTGCTTGCCTCTATAGCACCTTGTCTCCGCACTTCCTGGAGACGCAATAAGTGCGAAAATACGAATAAAGGAAGATTAAAAAAAAAAAAACAGATTGTGGTAAAAAAGTCTGGTTTAGAAAATAACGACATTAACACGAACACCAGCATGAAAAGTGATGAAGTATAAATGCAATAAAAACGTGTTAAATGTGGCATTTATCAGCTGCATTTAATATAAATATTACTTTTTGGGGGCGGGGGGGGGGGATCCCATATACTTAAACATGGTTGCTTAATTATAAATGAAAATCAGAAGTGAAAGAACACCAGAGAAAAAGTAATGAATTTGTAGTTTTAATCATTCAGCAGTTGATTATTGTTTATGATTACTTTGTTTCCCTGACTCTTTCACAGTTGTCGGGAAAAATTGTTTTCACCGGAGAGAAAATTAGAAGAACAACAGTAACTTGAACAACCAGAACTGTTTTTTGTAGACTGTGAACAACAAGTCCTAAGAAAATGGTAAACGCATTTTGTGCTGTGATCTCCAGTTTCCCGGAGTTTGACCCAGCTGGAACTTCCTATGTCATTAAGAACTTCTTGCGTTTGGCGTGACATTTTAGTTTGTTTGTTTAAATTCTTTGCCATATCAACCAGGTCGACAAACTCCAACTCAGGTGACCACTGGATTGGAAGAAAAAACAACAAAGTTGACTTTGTTGTTTTTTTTCCAATCCAGTGTTCTTTTTTTTCCAATCCAGTGTTCTTTTTTTTCCAATCCAGTGTTCTTTTTTTTCCAATCCAGTGTTCTTTTTTTTCCAATCCAGTGTTCTTTTTTTTCCAATCCAGTGTTCTTTTTTTTCCAATCCAGTGTTCTTTTTTTTCCAATCCAGTGTTCTTTTTTTTCCAATCCAGTGTTCTTTTTTTTTCCAATCCAGTGTTCCAAGTTCTTAATGGCTTGGCATTTACAGCACACTTTTCTTGTTCTTGTTTCAGCGTGTTTTTGTGTTTGTTTTTGTGGTACGGATTATTTTCTTAGAATTTTGCCCCGGCAGCGGTTTTGTTCGGCCTGCTCTTTTCGACTTCTTACTGTCAAGGTATCTTTAACGTGCGCGACGTGCACACTGCCCCGCCGAGTTTATCATCCCTATTCGAGAAGATTAGCTGCTCGATCATACCTACCGTACGATCAGGGACAGAAACGTTTGCCCGCCCCCCCCCCCAAAAAAAATCTAACACGCCTTCACCGACCGGGGATCGAACCCAGTACCTTCGGCATTAGAGGTGAGCACCTTGCCTCTAGACCAACATGTCCCCTTGGGAGACAGAAGTGGGCAGTGCACAGATATTAGAAGTTGACA
Source organism: Onchidella celtica (assembly GCA_963931925.1). NCBI lineage: Eukaryota > Metazoa > Mollusca > Gastropoda > Systellommatophora > Onchidiidae > Onchidella > Onchidella celtica. The sequence goes on along the minus strand of OZ007575.1, from coordinate 49,267,750 downwards.
TTGCAGCGACATTAGATGAGCTCCATTTATCATCACGCTTACTCACTCCCTGATAACAACAGTCTCACTAGGTGTAATACCCGCCCGCCTGATTTTTTTTCCGTACGAGCTTTAGCAAATTCAGGAGCGGGGCAGCAACAGACCCCCCAAACACAGGTCATCGGCTAAAGGATTTCTCGTCCTATCGAACACAGCCATGGTTGCTGCAATCTCTGGACTGTGCCTGATATGGCTCTGAACATCACCGAAAATCCCTGGGATGTGTTGGAGCTGTCCTGTGTTTGGGGGTGTGTTGCTGCCCCGCTCCTGAATTTGCTAAAGCTCGCACGGAAAAATATCACGCTCCCGCCCCCCCCCCCCCCCCCAATTCCCCCAACCCCTCAAATCCCCCTTCCAACCGTCATCCTTCTGTATTAGTAATTCTATCCGCCACAAATTTCATTACCTCATTCTCACAATTTCATCACAGGTGAATTTTATAATAGTATGTCGCAATAGCCAGGCTACGTTTACAAGGCGGAACATTTTACTTGTAAAGGGCAAGTGTCCAGATGCTATTTTCTTTCTTTTTTTTGTTTTAGCTTGAGAAGACAAATGAATTGCTCTCAGGACTTTCATATTTTTGTTGTGTTCAGTGCAGACTGACCGAATATTGTCCGGGAATGATGAAATGTAGGGAAAATGATACAGCTCCGTATTTTACTTCCCGATTCGTTCTGATCAGTGCTGGACAAAACGCGGTTTGTGACGAAATTCCGAATCCTTTAAGAAACTAAGAACTCAGTGCTTAAAATTACATTTTGAGATTAGGGATGAACTTTTTGTGATTAACACCTATGAAATCTAATATGGCAAGTGTTTCTTTGAATAGATAAGTAAATAAATAAATAAATAGATACGTAATGTGGTCACACAAAAGCCAGAAGAATGCGCGTATACGGAATTCCAAAACGAAAAAAAAAAAAAAAAGAGACAACGAATTTTAAGGACCGACATTCTACAAAGAATGTTGTTACAAGTACGTAACATCCCTCAAGTCTTTTGTTTTTTTTTCGCTAGGAGTTCCTCCCGAAATACACCTAACAACAGCCTTAATGAATTATTCTTTCAGATTTTCTTTTTGTTTTCCGCCTGTTTTCGGTTGAAAGGATAAGGGGCAGGGGAAGGGATTCGATAAGATTTAGGGCTGAGGATGAGGACGGGGTTAGGGATAGGTACCTTTACGTACGCGTCCCCAATGCAAAACTCTTTGGGGGCGTACGCGCTAAAAACAACAGCTTTCAACAAACTGTACATTTTCAAACACTAGCTTTAGTCTATTTCAGTGAACTTCCGGCTTTTAGAGGAACTACTCAGGCAGATTTTTTTCCCCTTGAGCAGAGAACTCTTTCCACATGAGTGATGAGTACTTTCCCCTTTCCGCCAGGTTAGGCCTGTCTGCTTGTGTGTCTTGATGACACGTAAACAGACGCACCGTGGGACTGAATCAGTTGGGGAAGTCAAGGGAATTTGATCTGACAGAGAACTGAGTCCATACATGCAATATTCCATTGTATCATTTTGGACACCACAGTGTTATAATTACTTCTTGCACTGCACACTGGACGAACTAAACAGAAGTTGCAACTTTGAAAGTTGTTACTTGTACGTACGTACCCCAAGCTTTTTGCGCTAGAGGCGCGTACGTACACGTACTTATCCCTAATCCAGCCCTTATCCTCAACCCTAAATATTAATATATCGAATCCCTAACCATGCCCCTTACCCTTTCAACCCCCCCCCCCCAAAAAAAAGAGGAGGAAAACAAAAAGCAAATCTGTTCTTGGGAGGATTTCGGGAGGAGCCCTCCAGTGTGGAGTCACAAAAGGGTTTAAAATACATGCATCTTGTGCAAAACACTTGGTGTACGTACTTACAGCTAACAACAATTTTCAACGTTTGGAACATGAAATTTAATTCGAGCGTTTTTTTTTTTTTTTTTGTTTCTTTTTATATTTTTATCAACCATCTCCTTCTTCTCCTTCTTCTACAATCTTCATGTTAGCCTTCTGTGACTGTTAACCATCTTCTAACTTCGATACGGTACCTATCTCGAAAGTTACGACATGCTACAAACTGCAGAATATTGGCAGAAAAAAAAAAAGTACAGGAAAGCTGTTAAGTGGATTTAAGACTTAGTTCAAAGTTTAATTCTGATCTATGCAAAAGTCTTGTATGTTCTTTCTTTGTCTCTGCTCTCTCTCTCTTTCTCTCTCTCTCTCTCTCTTCTGTCTGTCTGTCTGTCTGTCCGTCTACCTACCTGTCTGTCTGTCTGTCTGTCTGTCTCTTTTTTCCCCTCCCTTTCTGCTGTGTTTTAACTTAACATTCAAGAAATACAGATATCATCATCTCAATACAAACAAATGAACTGGCGGTACGTAGATGCAAAATAAGACAGGGATGCATTAAATTTAACTTATTTATTATTTTTCATATTTGATATGAAAATAATAATAGTAATACAATGCATGATTGCGAATGTGATAGTAGGGAAAATCCAGTGTGAAAACTGGTCTTATGAATTACCTTTTGCTATGTTCTGTTGTTACAGAATAAATTCGGTCTTTGATCAGTAACTTTGTTCGGCAATTTGTGATGCCACAACAACAACAACAACACGCACCCAACCACAGATCAAGAGTTCAACATACCATTACCTGAGAATTGGGCACAAAAGTCACGCTATGGTCCAGTCAGTTCTACTTAATATCTTAATTTACTTGTTTATCCTGTCAGGAAAGCTCGGCCGTTGTTTGATAGATGGAAGTGGTAACCGAAACGTAATTTTTTTCGCGTTTGGTTCCTTTGTTGAAGTTTCCTAGATTTATATGGCTAAGCGGTCTCATGTTTTGCCACTCCCCAGGACGGTGTTCCTCAAGGTGGGAGGGGAGGGGAAGGGGGGGGGGGTGGGGGACAATATTTTAGTGAGATGTGGGAATGCAGATTGGGCCTAGGGATTTTTCATAGAAATCTTAATTAAATTGAGAACCAAAGAGTGAATAAAAGTTGAAATACAATTTTAATAAAAACTTTAGAAAGTATACATCCAGAGTAAATAAATATTTTTTGAATCTTTTTGTACATACTGTCTAATAACTTTATCCGATTATGGGGGGTGGGGGGCATGCTTTTTTTTTTTTGAAATTGAGGTGGGGCATGGGACAAGAAAGATTGAGAAACACTGACCTAGGATTTAATTTTACAAAAAGTAAAAAAAAAATTAAAAATCTGAAAATCAAAATATTCATCATTTTAGCGAACGTTTTCTAGCATAAATTAGTCTTGAAATGAAAAGTCGGTGTAATGCGAGAACCAGCAGATCTTAATCGGCTATTTAGTTCGACGGTAATGTCACGACTTTGACTTTGCTTAAGTCTGCACACACTAGCCGATTTCGATTGGTCAACTAGTTGGAAGGTGACGTGTCGATTTTGAGGTACAGTGAGACCTGGCGCATCCAGCCAATTAGTAGGTGCTCATTCAAACTGAGTGTCATGACTTCACCCTGTAACTTGTTGGGGCCGATCGAAATCGGCTAGTGCACACTTTGAGCAAATTCAATGTCGTGACGTCACTACCCAACTAGTGAGCCAACTAAAATCGGCTGGTTCTCGCTTTACATCGACTTTTGTATTTGTATTTGTATAATACTCTTTAATACTCTTTGTGCCATTGCAGCCCAGTTATAACTGGAGCAGGCATATCGTCGCCACAGTGCAGCGCCGGTCGGCGTTTTTTGTGTGTGTGGGGGGGGGGGAGATGAGGGGGGAGGGGGAGGGACTGGTAGGGATGAATTTTAATTTAATTTTGCCCGGGCAGCGGCCTGTTCGGCGTGCTCTTTACGATTTCCAACTGCCAAGGTATCTTTAACGTGCGCAAAAGTGCACACGGGCCCTCCGAATTTTTTCGTCCTTATCCTAGAAGACTAGGTACTCGATCCTACCCCCCAATAGGATCAGATACACGAAAATATGAGAAAAATCCCAATTTCCAACATGCCTGCACCGGCCGGGTTTCGAACCCGGGACCCTTGGCACGAGAGGCGAGCACCTTGCCTCTAGACCACCTTGTCCCCTTTCATTTCAAGACAAATTTTTGCTAGAAAACAATCGCAATGTAATGCATGTGATTTTTTTTTCTTTTGGTTTCTTTACATCCTAAGGCCGTGTTTCTCACCTTTCTTTTATCCCATGCTTCATTTGATTTGTCAAAAAAACAACAACAACTAACTGGCCGGTCGAAGCCGGCTATTGCACGCTTAGGCAAACTTTGGACTGTAGTGGTTAGCCAGAGGAATTTTCAACTACTTGTGCCTTCTTTGTGATTCAAAACAATATCACAGTCCATCATCCACCTTACTTCTTTCGTTTTTCCACAGTGGTACTTCTACAAACCAGGCACTGACCCCAGACTCCCCCCCCCCCCCGCCCCTTTCAAACAGAACAGAGATACTACCAGAAACGACACAGGACAGGAATACGTTATCAATTTTGATCTCCTACGCCATTTTTGATGAGATCGATTGTTCGTAACTGGGCATGCGCGCAACGGCGTTTAATGTAACATATTGCACACGCTGAAACGTTGTCCCTTGTATATATTTCGAAATTCATTTCCATCAAAGAATTTGAACGCTGTTTACACCTTCCTCGGTAATTCTTTTTTCCCATTAGAACGGTAGGACAGGCTTATCAAAAGAAGACTCTTACTAATCACAACCAAAATACCGGAAGTAAAAATGTTGGTGTCAATAGATGTCACCACTTCGGTTCTTCGACCTAATTCTAATATGGGTCTAGCTCTACAATACACTCGCTGATAATTAGGGTATCTTCCTCGCACCTTGATAATGAATCGCAGTTTGCAAATATCAGGGGCGCAAGATAAATAACATTCAGCACAATCGTTAATGAATCACTGAATGAGTCGAGTGAAGTTTGCATCTCATCCAAAATGGCGTTACGCATACTTCCGCGATCATGAAAATTGGGCTTGTGGCGCTTCTGGTAGTTCCCTGTTCGGTGGACCCTCTCCCCCCCCCCTTCTCCTGAAACTATCACCCCCCCCCCCCTCTTGACGTCACATCCTTCAGAAACACATAGAACTTGTCCAAGCAACCACACAGAGTGACAATCTCTCCTTTCATTACACGGATATTTGAAAAATCTATTGAAATGAATTTATATCTCGCAATTTCCCAATTTCATGGCGAACAGTGAAAAATTTATGGTCATTCACAGACAAAAGGAACAAAATTACTCAGGAGATAGGAAAACTAGTCAGTCACAATGAGAGTAAAGGTTTTTTTTCTCTCTTTCTTTCCCCTAGACTTCCTGTCTGTCTATCTGTTTTTCTTTCTTTCTTTTTTTGCCTTCTGTCTGCCTGTGTGTCTCCGTGTCTTTCTTTCTTTCGTTCCTTCGTGTGTTCGTTAGGCCCCTGCGATTTTGTTACTTGTGTATGTAGTATATATTTCAACCTTGACGATAAGATAAAATTTTGATAAGACTGAATGTAATATTGTGTCTAAGCGAATAAATAGCTAATTATCATAGTTAGTGCAGCTGTGAATCCACAAGTTTCATTGGACTTAAACTGTTTTTTTGTGCCCTAAAATGTGAATATTACACAATACAGCCGTCCCCGTTTGTGCTCACCAAGGAGCGATCGCCTGGAATGCAATGCAATGCAATCATAATCAAAATTATAATAATAAGACCTATGCATGTTGCAAATGTTTGTTCTGATGTGCTGGAGGTCTGTGTCGTTTTTGGACTTAGTGAGAGTCAAGACTTGGGCCCCAGTCATGTGGCCTGCGAGCGAGTGCCACAGACATACCGGGAGAAAGTACACATCAAATTTACACACCACATACACACGTACACTTCCAAAGCCGAGAACCTGGGACTTTCCGTACTCGAATTACGGGCTGTACCAGCTGCACCGCCGGGTCCCGGCAGTTTACAATAGAATGTTGTTACATGAACGTACGTCCCCCAAGTTTTTTGCCTTAGGGGTACGTATTTAAAAGCCTCTTGTGACTCTAAGGCTAGAAAGCCCCCCCCCCTCTCCCCCCTCCCGAAATGCTCCTAACAACAGCCGATGCTTTCAGATTTTCTTTTTGTTTTCCTCCTCTTTTTTGGTTGAAAGGGTAGGAGTCAGGATTAGGGATTCGATAAGATTTTGCGTTGAGGATAAGGTCGAGGCTAGGGATAGGTACGCATACGTACGCACCCCTCGCGCAAAACGCTTGGGGTGACTACGTACAAGTAACAACAGCCTTTACAATAACTACGAACATTCGGTAAAGTTAGCGCACCAGCGTGTCCTTGTCAACTTAGTGGATGCGAGAAAGGAAACCATACTATTAATTTTTGGTCATCGAAAGATCAGATAAATCTATTTCTTCTTGCCCGGAGGAGATACAGATTTTCGTTATACCATATCATTGATCTTATTATGAAACCGCAAAAACTAATTTACACAACTGCACATTTCAACTTTTTGTATCAGATATTTGTGAACTCCTGAAAGGAATTTCATCTTTTTTTTTTTTTTTTTTAAATAAAGGGGGTTAAAATAGTTCAAATGCATAAAACTAAAAATGTGTTTAAAGTAAAGACTACATTTCATTAAAACAAACAAACAAAAAAAACAACAACAACAACAACAAAAACACAAACTTGTGCCCTCCCAGGTAAAATTGGATCCTTCGTACTTGCACAATTCCATGAAAGGTCCACTGATATTCTCTTTCGTGTTCAATACTATCCTCTTTGTTGGGTCGTTTGCAGGCTTTCAGTTGTGTCAGTGACTTGCAGTGTAAACAAGAATAAACATGTAGGTCAGGTCTTAATTTTAGGACGTTTCCTGCCATTTACACGTCATTTTTCGTGTTATTTTTCTTGTTGTTGTGCTCGGAATCAGTTTTCTAGAATTTAGCCTGAGCAGCGGCCTTGTTCGGCCTGCCCTTCTTGACTTTCAACTGCCAAGGTATCTTTAATGTGCGCAAAGGTGCACACAGGCCCTCCGAGGTTTTCCGTCCGTATCGGAGAAGACTAGGTGCTCGATCCTACCTATCATAGGAACAGGGACAGGAATCCCCCCCACCCACCCCAAAACAACAACAACAACAACAAATCATCACACTTGCACTGACTGGGGCTCGAACCCTTTACCCTTCGGTATGAGAGGGCAGAATCTCGCCTCTAAACCAACGTGCCCCGATATTAAACATGTAGGTTACAGAACGGCTTACTGTGCCAAGGTTCACAGTTTTCTAGTGCACAGTTTGATGTCAGTTGATAATAATCCTACCTGGCCATTTGTTGTCTTGAACTCCGACGTTCAGGGGTCAGTCTTGCACTTCCATTTATCTCCAGCGGGCCCTAATCACGGCTATTTTGCCTATGAAAATGTATTGATAAGACATTATCTACCTCCTCAGCACTTGAGGGAATTGGAAGAGCTATTCTCCCCCCTCCCCCCACCCCCTCCACACACACACACACACTTTTCGCACCCTTCCCAACCTTACACTGGGTATAATTAGAACACAGCGAACTGGGTTATCTCCCATATTGACATTTCATAGACCTTGAACATTATTACGCTTATCTCCCCCCACCCCCACCCTTGGTGGCCATTACCGCCCTTGTGCCAGTCCACTGATGTAGATGCCATATTATTATTATGTGATTTTTCTACACCGTTTTTTTTTTTTCATTGAAACTATACACTACTGCAAAACTATCTGTAGAGCAATCTGCTTGCAAGAAGTTCAGACACTTCACTTTCCCTTTTTGATGCCTGTGATAAGATTACAATAATTTCACTGGCCCGTCGGGCATTGTCATTTTTGCATTTTGTTTTGTATTTTGTGTCTCCGGCCATCTGTGTCAGACTAAAACCTCAGACAAAAAGGTGATAAAATATTGTTATAATCATTATTATCATCAGCAAAGTACCCAGTCTATGAAGGGAGGAAAAGGAAAAAAAGGCAGTAAAAAAAACAAACAAATTCCTCTGGATGAGCTAACCTGCCTTCACCCGTGATAGACGTGATTTGCCCCCCCCCCCATCCCCCTTTCCTTTCCCTCCCCCTTCTTTCTCTCCCCAAGCCCCTCTCTTGGAAGGGAAAACGATCGAGAAATACTAACGAACAATGTTCCATACATAAAATATTACCTACTCCCCCCCCCCCCCCACTCCCCCCCCCCCAAAAAAATGCACTAAAATAAACATATTGATACATAAACATAGATAATCAACCAGAATGTGTCATGTCCAATTCCATTCATTGCTCTCAGATTCCTGTAGATATCCAAAACATAAAGTGTGTGTGATTTAATTTCATAACCCAACAAAACCCTGCATGTGACCGTGTTGAAGGCATTGACATTATTTGAATTTTCATTAACATTACAAATTCCAAACTGCTTTTTTTCTCAATTTGACCATTTCGGGCACAAAACATTCTGGTTCCCAGCCTTCGATATGTGTCAAACACTGTTGAGTGTTTACGTCTTCATTACAATGGCAGAACGAGGTGATGATGTTTCTCTGATTCAAACTGGCAAAATTGTGAAAAAAAAAAAAAAAAAGGTATCAAATTGTCTCGGCTCTGTGCCTTCTCCTATAATCATGTGCCCATAAACCGGCAAACTCACTTACACCTATCTACCAATTTTCAAATATCTTTTAAGTGGGTGATTCCGGAGTCTTTTTGCTTAACACATTTATCAACCTCTCTCCATTATAGTAAGGTTACGAATGAAGACACGATCCTGCTATGTAATGCAACATGCATTTATCGTGGGAACTTGTAATAGCATCTTCCATGGGATGCTGAACGTTTTCTTTTCTTTTTGTTTTTTTGATTTTGCTCTCCAGTTTACAGTGGAAGAGTTGCCAATAGACATTTATACATCTCAGCGAAGTCTGTGTCCTGTTTTCTGGGTCACGGTCTTCCTTTTTCTTCCTAGAAGTTGTTTACCGCTTCTGAAATCATTCTTGTTAGGTTAGGAACTGGGCGTTTCCAGACTTGAACGTCCAGTCCCGGTCGATTTTCCTGACGTTCGATTCTCCTAACTACATGATGTTAACTGTCAGAGACTAGTGACCCGGTCAGCTCAGCAATTCGTGGGATTGGAGTCATAAATGGCCAAGGAAAACGGACATCAGATCTGAATTAATCGGACCTGTAGGGACATTTAATGATTTCGCAGTAGATTTAATACACATCGAACAGAGGAAATGATTGTATAAGCAGAGGCTGGACTTCCTGCAATCGCAGATGCTGACATCTAACTTTGAGTTAATTAATCGTCACAGTCATCACCTAAGCCAATTTCATAACCTTACTAGGAAACAGGTAATTGATTTGCAAAATTTTGTGACTTGTGTCCAAAAGGGATTTCATCTTAAAAAAAAAAAGAAGGATTTTGAGGGCATGAAACAAACCTTCATGAACCCAGGATACAACCAACTCTCCCTCTCTTTCTGTCTGTCTGCTGCTCCTCCTCTTCCTCTCTCTCTCTCTCTCCCTTTCTCTTGCTCTCTCTCTCTTTCTCTCTCTCTCTCTCTCCCTTTCTCTTGCTCTCTCTCTCTTCTCTCTCCCTTTCTCTTGCTCTCTCTCTCTCTCTTTCCCTCTCTTTTTTCTCTTTCGTGCCTCTCTCTCTTTCTATCTCTTGCTCTCAGTCTTTCTCCCACACACCTCCCTGGTTGCCAGCAACATAAACGCTCCTCTCCGCCAGACTAAAAATGTTCTCTTAATCAGAAATACACTGCAAGACAATTACTGCCCGATTAGTTATTTATCTGTTTATTTATTTATTCATTTATTGTTTATTTTTATTGATTTTATTTGTTTATTTATTAATTTGTTTATCTAATTAAATGATTGTTGATTCACTTTCACCTTGGCATTGTCCACCCACTGCAGGATGTTGTAGCCCCTCCGACAATGATTTCCATTCCTTTCTGTCTGATATTTTCCTCATTCATGTTGTTTCCTCCTCCCCTTTTTAATATCATCCTGCCATCTTCTTCCTGGTCGTCCTCGTGTTCTTTGTCCTGTCCATGTTTGTCCTTCAATGTAGGTTTTAGTCCATCTATTATCATTCATTCTTCCCTTATTGATTACTTAATTAATTAATATTATTTTTATATTTTCCAAATGACGTTAGTGGTTTGCATCTTTAGTGATTCTAAAAGTAACAACAGTTAACATGTTACTAAGAATCTTTCTTCAGTAAACTGCCAAGTATGAACAGGTCCAAATCCATCTCAGATTTTAAAGGTGAACAAAGTGATCCAAGTGTTTTAGATCTTTATTTTAGGACGTTCATTGCCCTTGACCTTTACACTTCACTTTTCTTGTTTTTTATTTTTCTGTTCTTCTTTCTGTGTGTTTTTGTGGTAGAGATGAGTTTTGTGTTTAGAATTTTGCCTTGTTCGCCCTGCCCTTCTTGACTTTCAACTGCCAAGGTATCTTTAATGTGCGCAACGTGCACACAGGCCCTCCGAAGTTTTCCGTCCGTATCCGAGAAGACTAGGTGCTCGATCCTACCTATCATAGGATCAGGGACAGGAATCTACCCCCACCCCCTCTCCAAAAACAACAACAACAACAACAAACAAAGAAAACCATCACACTTGCACTGACTGGGGCTCGAACCCGCTACCCTTCGGTATGAAAGGAGACCCCCTTGCCTCTAAACTAACGTGCCCCGAGATTAAACATGTAGGTTACAGAAAGGCTTGCTGTGCCAAAGTTCACAATTTTCTAGTGCACAGTTTGATGTCTCTTCGCCCTGCCCTTCTCTCGACTTTCAACTGTCACGGTATCTTTAATGAGCAGCGAGTTTTTCGTCCTCTGGCGAGAAGACTAGTTGCTTGATTCCCCATTGTCTCCCTCATAATGCTTTCATCGACCAGATATCGAACCCGATACCTTCAGCATGAGAGGCGACCACTTTGCCTCTAGGCCCAAAGTGATCCTAAATATACGGGAAGGTGATAACTTCGTAATTAATTCCTTTTGGCTAATAACATGCGTGTAGTGACACATTTGAAAGTAATTCTTGTCCTGAGATTGGTCAACATTCTTTTGGGACAGCTGCGATCGTTCACTTTAGGTTGATTCAAATAGAAACAAACAAACAAAGTTTATAATTAAATATTCTAGAAGAAAACATTTTGACATCTTTAATGAATTCTTTATTTGTTTATTTGTTTATGTTTTCCTAATTTGCAAGTGATATGAGTGACAAGTTAATATTAAGTAATTTATTTGTTCATGTGTGGATGAGGAAAATAGACAGAGAAGAATGGAAATCATTATCCTGCAGTGGATGCCTAGGTGAAACATGAAAATGATATTATCATCGCGTCAAATCAAACAAAAGGCTGTTGTTATTTGTATGTACCGCCCCCAAGCGTTTTGCACGAGGGGCGCGTTGGTATACGTACCTATCCCTAACCCCGCCGTTATCCTCAACCCTAAATCTTATAGAATCCCTAATCCTGCCCTCACCATACCCTTTCCACCCCCCCCCCCCAAAAGAAACAAGAGGAATACAAAAAGAACATCTGAAAGAATAATTAATTAAGGCTGTTGTTAGGAGTATTTCGGGAGGAGCTCTCTAGCTCTGGAATCACAAAAAGGCTTTAAAAATACGCACCCTTAACTAAAAAAAACTTGGGGACCGTACGTCGAGTAAGGTTGAGCGTCCTTAATGTTGAGAAAAGCGCTATACCAACGTGTGACACACAGTACTGGGCTATTGTTTTTTTTCCCGTGTTGATTCCACGCCGTTGTTTTGTTGGGAAATTGTCCGGATAAATCTCCAGCTTAAAGACAACCCGGCCGAAATGAGTGGCTAAGTGTAGTCTCGTAGATCAGCCTTGGAGCATCGCTATTGGATCCATAAACATTATTACGGTACCACAAAGTAATGGCCATGTCGCCCTCCCCCCCCCCCCCACCCCTTCCCCTGGTCATTTCATTTGGTGGTGTCTGTCCGCTCCGCTATTTTACGGCAACTGACCTGTGACAGAGTAAAACACTCTGCACATCTACACCGGAGAGGAGCCGATGCTGTGGACAAGACCACTTAGTAAATCTTTCGTTTGTTATGGGCTGGAGCAGGAGGAAGAGGGGTACTGGGTGGATGAAAGAAATTGGACTGACTTAGAATATATTGCGCCAGGTGGCCAAACTGCGATGTCTTTGCGCAGTGATTCTTGTTTGTAATATGAATTTTGGAGTGTAGCCTATGTTTGGGTTAACCAGATTTGCGATGGTAACACCGCCATGATAATTGTTTTTCGGGAAATGACCACAAGTTGACCACAATCAAAACAATTTTTTTAAAAAGTACTTTGCCAACTCTAGAGCCTAGAGAAACAAACTTAAGAAAAAGAAAATGATGTAGGCGTTTTGGAGTCCACGACCAGGGGTCAGCATTTTGTGACAGTTCATCAGCTCAGTGATGCTAGAAAGGCCCAACGTTGAGAAATTTGCCTTTTTGTCATAATTTCCGACAAGATAAAAAATGTAGAATATTTCTGCGCTTTCTAGGTCATTCTTTAAATTGTCATTGTTTGACCTGTTTTAGTGTACTGAAAAATGATTTACGTGCGGAATGTAAAATAATCAAAATCAGACGACCAAAAAACAAAGCCGTGGCTTTCAATAATGAAAGTGGATGATAGCCAAGCAGTTCCGTTATGTATTGGATACTATTAGAATATTATTTTTGTTTATAAACAAACTCAGAGGGTATAATTCGTAATATTGTTCGTGTCCCAGTTGTTGTTTTAACCCATGAGTTGTGTAGTATAATAGGCCTCATATATTTTTTTCGAACTTTTTCATTTTTGTGAAGGCTGACGGAGATACATACGGGCATATTCTGTAATTCATTCTTCTGTGAGAATTTGGTCTTTAGTGTTTTTGTATTTCGTTGCTCGTGTTCGGCTTTGCAAAATATATGTTTTTAATGTTTATAATTTGCAATATTTTTACTGCGGGTCAGGATAGCAATCTTTTTTATTTTTTCCGTGGTAAAAAAAGTGGCTTTTTGGTGGCTGCAACTAGTACAAGATGCACTGATTCATATTAAAATTTTCGAAACAGACAACAATAAAATGTGATAAATGCTTTTATCATAACAACTTCAAAGCAGTTGCATTTAGCCACTGGAGACAGTCTGTAGTTAATCATGAATAGTTTTTAAAAAAATTTTTTCACATCATTCCTTAATTACTACCACCCTGCCCCATTCCGGTTCACATCTTTGATCACTAAAAATAACCCCCACAGCTTTGTATCTCCACCATCACTTCAAACTTAAAGCCTGGATTGTACCCGAAGTTACAGGAGACAAACAATCAAGCACATCAATTGTAACATAAACTGTTTATTGAAAAACATCTTGGTCTGACATAGTTTATTCCTGAATTAAATATGAAAAAAACTCTCAAAATTGTATAATTTATATAGAAGTCTATTTTCGATATTTCTAGAAGTTTATCTTGGGGAACAGTCCTCTGTGGCCACTTGATCCAGATTTCCGCTACTTTTTAGCAAAACTATCCCGTTAAGCAGCGCAATTGTCCTGTTAGTTCAGGTCAAGTTGTTCTATTGCATACTGGTTGTCTCCCCCTACCTTTCAGATCAATTTGAATGGCATCCATTTAGCCATAGCTTGTCGACGAGTGTGAGGGGAGAGGAGGTGGGTATGCAGATTGACCTGCCTGTACTTGCGGTAAGGCTACCCGTGTCAGGGAATCGATGGGTCGGCGTGGGTTCGATTCACTGTCTTGTCAAAAGGCCAAGGTAACAAGACAGTCTGGTAAGGCACAAAACTTTCGGTAATAATTATTGCCAGTACTGCTATTCGGCGGTGCATAAGTCGTCATTGAAACCCTGATCACAAGGATGTCGCGTGATTGACCTAGAGTTTATTCTAGCAGCCGAGCGAGTTTTTGAGTTTGAGTTCGGGTCTTATGGCGCGTCGGCACGATAACGGCCACTTTGCGCCCTTCACTGTCTATTTGGATGCACATTCTTTGTTTATGTTTCAGATTCGGGGCATTTATGTTTAACAATAGAATTATAAATACTTTGGGGTAATTTTATTACATTGGTAAAGTTCTCAAAAGTTGTTCTGTATGGACCCGAGAAAAGTTTTGTAAACGAGTATAAAAGTTATGAAATCAAGCTGTAGATCTTAGCCTCTCTCAGAAAGGGCAAGATGCTCTGCGGGTCCACGACAGAAAATAAATATTTCATGGATCCGCAGGCATCGTGCCTTCTTCGTATATGCATGAAGTCTACACATTCAATTAAAATATGTTTAGTGTTACATCATCATCATCATCGTTGCACACATTATACTATTACATTTACTGCTAGTTGGCCGACTGACTCAGGGAATACACAGATGTGATTTCTACAGTTGAGTTTCGATCACTAATGTGTAAATGGGGGAGCAGAACGAAATTTCCTGTCATAGTTTTTAATTCTCCTTTAAAGAAAATACGTCCTTTTATGTTTTTCTCCTGCTCAAAGTGTCGGAACATTTTCTTCCCTTCAACTCAGCTGTGGCTCAAAATCAACGAAAGTATTGAACATATAAAGAACTTCAAGACCTTTTAAAATAATTATGCCCACGTACCCCTTCGCGGCTATCGATGCGTAATATGATATTTTCTACATTTAAGGCTCAGCGATTAAATGGCCTTTCATGATTACTCTGGAGTCCTTACTTCCTTAAAGTGAGATGAATATTAACAGGGGGGTGTCTATTTTCACGACTGGTATATTACGCAAGGCAACAGCAACAAACAAGAAACAACCAACATTAGTGTTTCCGTCGAGACACAACGCCTACACGACGATGAGCTTAAGCTCCCATAATAATGGTCCCGCAATAGGAAACTATTATGATTCTCTCAATGCTACAGTTATTATGAGGTTAGGGGATGGACACGGAAGAATAAGCAGAACACGAGGGGGAGAAAAGAAAAGGATGAAAAGACAACGGACTGATGATAAAAGAGATAATAGACCAAAGACTGCTAGTGAAGGCAACTATCTGTGGTCAAAGGTCAACAGTCCTTAAAACTTATTACCAGCTGCTCAAGGAGAACTTCCGTTTTTGTTTTTATTGTTGTTACGTGTGCGTACGCACCCCGTGTGTTTTGCATTAGGGGGACGTACTTTAAAGCATTTTGTGACCCCAGAGCTAGAGAGCTACCCCAGAAATAGAATTAACAACGGCTTTAATTAATTATTCTTTCAGATTTTTTATTTTTGTTTTCCTCCTGTTTTTTCTTTTTCAGTTGAAAGGGTAAGGGGCAGGGTTAGGGTTTCGGTAAGATTTAGGGTTGAGGATAAGGATGGAGTTAGAAGTAGGTACATATACCTACGCGCCCCCTGAGCAAAACGCTTGGGGGTACGTCCGTACAAGTAACACAGTTTTTTTTTTTTCTGTTTGGCTCCACAAAAGAAACACGTTGCAAGGAAATTGCTCATTAAAATTTGTTTCTGCACTAGTTTAATTTGATGCCAAATCAACACGAGTAACGAACGCGTTTGTCTTTTGATCTCAGCACACATTCGTTACGTGACGAATATCAACAGTGACAAAATAATGAGTGCGTCTGAGGAGGGAAACCATACCTGGAAACGCCCATGCATGCATCTGAACAGTTGCAATGCGGGCGGTAAGAAAGGGCATCTGGCAATGAATGACTAACGAAGTCAAAATATAAAACGCACTAACTGCAAAAAATTCACATGTTTGAGAAAATGGTTTTTTTTTTTTCTCATAGTTACTTAAAGTAAATTGAAGTTAAACTAATGTGATTTTCATTTATAATTTTATTTCTAGATTTAGGAGCCTTGAATGTTCAACATTCTGAAGAAAATGGTACACATAATTCCTGAAGGATCACAGATTGCTATTCAGGTCAAATCACCACTTAGGACATTTAGATTTGAACTCCTCAAATGAGTGCACAACCTGCTTTGCTGCTGGTAACGGAAATATTAAGATGGCAAATAATTAAGACATTGATCGTAGGATTTTAATTTCGCTAGAGGGAAATATGCTAAACTCTGTAAAGGAACTTGTGTCAACAATGGAGCTGATACTGTTTACCTTGTTTTCTAATTGTTTCAGTTTTTCAAAATTGATTTCTCGTAGTGCCTGAGAAATCTGTTCGATTCCTTGACGTCTCTGATTTTCTTCTGAGATATTATACATGACTCCAAATTATTCGAGTTTTTTTTTTTTAATGATAATAATAATTTTATTTTTAAAAATAATTGTAATCCGTATTTCATTACAATCAGTTAAAAATATTAGGTTTTACATTTGTAACCTTAATGAGCGATTTGAGAAAAATAAAGTAGGGATTGAGACTGCACAAATGGCAGATTTAATCTTCCTACTTCTAGAGATACTGTTAGATATGAACACTTTTGTTACATCGGTTAGAGACAAACACTGAATTGAAATTAATAGTGCTGATCGAGGCCTGTTCTTGAGGCCTACATTAAATGATCGTCAGCCGTGGAACATTGCCCAATTGTCTTCTAAATCATTAGTGTTGTCATAGACACCACGTTTATAACCGATCATTAGTCATAAACTAGGCCCTGCGTCGAGCGCCATGAGGGGGAGTCAGTTGATGGCTTTCTTCAGGACATCTTTGTTTGTTGCGGGTTGACCATCACCAACGTTTTTCATCATCAGTTCCAGACATGTTTAACGACTCGACGACTATCCAGCTTATTTATAGATCGATCACACAGTTTATTTATCACATTCGGTTAAAAGGAAGGAAATCGCATCCATTTCTAGTCCTGACGATCAAGCTGCTCGCTGCACAAATATTGACAGACATTAACGATCGTATGGAGACTTCCAAAATGAATTCGAGATGCTATGCAAAGCCATGCGGTAATGCGCTTATAGGATGACCTTGTTCGCATTGCTAGATTCAAAGGTCTTCTCTGCAAGAGACGATTCTCATTCAGATTTATTGCCCAGACTTCTTTTTTTCATGCCTGTTATTATAAGTGCGTACACATCCCAAGCGTTTTTGGGGTTTACCGCCCTATCCCTAACTCCGTCCTTATCCTCAACCCTAAATCTTATCGAATCCCGTCCTTATCCTCAACCCTAAATCTTATCGAATCCCCAACTCCGTCCTTATCCTCAACCCTAAATCTTATCGAATCCCTAACTCCGTCCTTATCCTCAACCCTAAATCTTATCGAATCCCTAACTCCGTCCTTATCCTTAACCCTAAATCTTATCGAATCCCTAACTCCGTCCTTATCCTCAACCCTAAATCTTATCGAATCCCTAACTCCGTCTCCTACCATTTCAGCCCAAAATAAACAAGAGGAAAACAAAAAGAAAATCAGAAAGAATAATTATTTAAGGCTGTTGTTAGGAGTAAATATGTACCCCTAGCGCCCCCCCCCCCCCAAAAAAAAAAATTGGGGGACGTACGTTAATAAAACATTTTTTTTTTAAAGGTGATTTCTTTTAATATTGGTCTTGTTCGTGAAGCCAAATTTCGTCCCCGCTCGACCCCAATATATTCTCTCAGCCGGGTGTTCATGGCGTGATTGAAACAGTAATTGGAAAACTTAACCATTTTGTCAAAGAAACTTCAGTCAAATGTCCAGTTCCTTGTTTGTTTAACTGTCTTTCATCACTGTGTGTGTCGGGGAGGAACGCGTGTCTTCTCTAGAAATAACCACCACAGATGATCAGTAAACAGAATCAAAAGATTTGTGTTCATTATGCTTTATTTCATTGTCGCGGATTCTCCAGCTACAATAGAAATGAACAGGTTCTAAGAATTCCTAATGACGCCGAGTTCCATTGATTAAACACAGAGTAATCTGAGACTCGTGGATTGAGCGTTTGACAAAGACCGTAATCCACATTTTAAGCGATGCAGTTGAGATGAGAGGCAACAAAAGCGGTGTCCTCTGACAGTAAACAATGTCGTCAAACCTGCTTTGTTATCCTGACGTGTAAATGAGAACAAAGCCGCGATTAAGGACAACGGCCCATTAACAGATGGGGAGGAAGTAGGTCGTTACAAAGGCTCGAGGACTCAGGTTTTGAACCATATTGGAACAGATAAACTTGCTAGAACAATAAAAAAAAAAAATAAAAAATCCAATGACGTGATCTAGAGTTCAATCATTTTAAAAAGCATGTCATAAACTAATTCAGTATTTTGTGACAGAATGGACACTATGAAAACAAAAAAAAAAAAGATTAAAAAAAAAAAGGATTTTATTCGATATAAAAATTAGTTTAGGCGAATGTTTGTTAAGTTGTATAAGAATAGATCTCCAAAGCTGTAGTCCCCCGGGGATCCAGAACTATCCTTTTACCGTTGACCCTTCTGTGGATATTCGATCTTCTATCGACCCCCATGCAATAAATAAATAATTAAAATAACACATACTTTCCTCAGTTGAAAATATTAAAATAACTTACTCTAGTATTGGACAGAGTTTGATCCACATAACTATATTATCCACCCACATGTTTACTTTCAAATGCAGAACTGAGTCGCTAAAAAAGTCAACTGTGTTTCATTTACAACTTTCCACATCCAAAAGCTTAGCCGACCACCAATCGACACCTCCCCCACCCCCCCCCCCCACACACACACACATACACATCAGGCGATTTTCAACCTCCAGCGATATTTTCGACCAACAGGATTGTCATAAAGCCCCTAGGGGTCGATGGATATCACTTTGGGGGCCCCTGTACTTCTACTCGGTCCACGGCTCATCGTTCTTGTGGGCTTTGGGTGTTGTTTTGCATGGAATGAGGGACAAATAATTAGTCAAACGTATGTTATAGTTTCAAGGGCTATTACCTACCCACCTACCTACCTACCTACCTACCTACCTACCTACCTACCTACCTACCTACCTACCTACCTACCTACCTACCTACCCACCTACCCACCTACCTACCTACCTACCTACCTACCTACATACCTACATACCTACCTACCTGCCTACCTGCCTACCTGCCTACCTACCTACCTACCTACCTACCTACATACCTACATACCTACATACCTACCCACCTACCTACCTACCTACCTACCTACCTACCTACCTACCTACCTACCTACATACCTACATACCTACATACCTACCTACCTACCTACCTACCTACCTACCTACCTACCTACCTACCTACCTGCCTACCTACCTACATACCTACATACCTACCTACATACCTACCTACCTGCCTACCTACCTACCTACCTACCTACCTACCTACCTAACCTACCTAACCTACCTGCTTGCCTATCTGCCTACCACCTACCTACTTACCCACCCACCTTCCTACGTACACACCTGCCTACCTACTTACCATAATTATTACCTCGCCCCATACTTACCTACTTAACTACTCACCATCTTACTGACCCACCTACCTACCACCTACCTACCTACAAACTACCTACCATCTCACCTACCTTCCCTGCCTGCCTTACCTATCACTGTCCTACTGTCCGTCTGTCTGTCTGTTCGTCTTAGAAAGTTCACATGCCCTTCACATTTATCCAGCGTACTGAAGGATACACGAGGACTCGACATGCCAAACCATCTATTTGAAGACGGCTCGTATATAATAATTGAATCCATGTCAGAGAAGGCCAAAGTTTGAGAACAGCACTGAAAGCACCGGTTCACCGTAAAATTGGAAGTAACAAAAAACGCAACTTTCTCTTCCTCTTAAATGTGTTTGTAACAAACTCTTCTCAAATTTACACCTGACCTTTCTTCTCGAACTGTTTTGCGTTTTGTGTTGGTTACAATTCTTTTAATTATTTTTTTCTGGCACGTTTGTTCATCCATGATGTATACTCATACTGTGGTTACGGTGTCATGTTCTATGCAATGCAAGCCGAGTACGACCTGGTGTGGATGGGAGTTTAAAAAATGTCTATTATAGTGTTATGTTTTGCCTATCCCATTGCTCGCTAAACTGATCAGTACAGGCGTGATTTATCAGCAATAGAAACCAATGAATAATAACTAACTATGTGAGTGAGTGAGTGAGTGAGTGAGTGAGTGAGTAACTTACTAATTAACTAACTAACTGAATGACCGACTGACTGACAAACTAAATCCAAAACTAATTAATTAATTCACTCACTCACTCACTCACTCACTCACTCACTCACTCACTAACTCGCTCACTCACTCACTCACTCACTCCCTCACTCATTCACTCACTCACTCGCTAACTCGCTCACTCACTCACTCACTCACTCATTCACTCACTCATTCACTCACTCACCCATTCTCTTTCTCTCACTCACTCACCCATCCACTCACTCACTCCCTCAGTCACCCTCTCTCTCTCTCACTCACACACTAAAGGAACTAACTAACTAACTGATTAGCTGACTCACAGACTAAAGAAAGAAAGGAAGAAAAAGTCTTTGCCCCGATTCCCAATGAATACAAAAGTCTTCCATTCTTCCATTAAGAAAATAAATAATGATATGCATATTGTCCCACATTGACCTCAGCCCGGCCATTCGAGTTCCTCTATAGAGACCTCGGTTACCGATACAATATTCAGATGTTACAGTTTTCAGTATGGACTTCAAAAAAAGGTAGTTCTCAGTTCTACCAGCCGAGGTCCTCCTGGTTCTATCTCCTAAACATTATACATTCTGTCCTCCAGAGAATTCGACTCTTGACTATGGGGATCAAGTACGAACTGAAAGGAGGGAGGGGAGGGGAGGGGGGAGGAACATTCTTGTGCTGTCGGAAATGCTGGAAAGGACTATAGAAACCAAGAGAGAGGAGAGGGGTGGGGGGGGGGTGGGTCAAGGAAAGGACTATAGAAACCAAGAGAGAGGAGAGGGGGGGGCAGAGAAAGGACTATAGAAACCAAGAGAGAGAGGAGAGGGGGGGGGGCAGAGAAAGGACTATAGAAACCAAGAGAGAGAGAGGAGAGGGGGGGGGCAGAGAAAGGACTATAGAAACCAAGAGAGAGGAGAGGGGGGGGCAGAGAAAGGACTATAGAAACCAAGAGAGAGGAGAGGGGGGGCCGAGAAAGGACTATAGAAACCAAGAGAGAGGAGAGGGGGGGCAGAGAAAGGACTATAGAAACCAAGAGAGAGGAGAGGGGGGGGGGCAGAGAAAGGACTATAGAAACCAAGAGAGAGAGAGGAGAGGGGGGGGGGCAGAGAAAGGACTATAGAAACCAAGAGAGAGAGAGGAGAGGGGGGGGCAGAGAAAGGACTATAGAAACCAAGAGAGAGAGAGGAGAGGGGGGGCAGAGAAAGGACTATAGAAACCAAGAGAGAGAGAGGAGAGGGGGGGGGGGCAGAGAAAGGACTATAGAAACCAAGAGAGAGGAGAGGGGGGGGCAGAGAAAGGACTATAGAAACCAAGAGAGAGAGAGGAGAGGGGGGGGGCAGAGAAAGGACTATAGAAACCAAGAGAGAGAGAGAGGCGGGGGGGGGTCAGAGAAAGGACTATAGAAACCAAGAGAGAGAGAGAGGCGGGGGGGTCAGAGAAAGGACTACAGAAACCAAGAGAGAGAGAGAGGGGCGGGGGGGGGGGCAGAGAAAGGACTATAGAAACCAAGAGAGAGAGAGAGGCGGGGGGGGGGGTCAGAGAAAGGACTATAGAAACCAAGAGAGAGAGAGAGGCGGGGGGGTCAGAGAAAGGACTATAGAAACCAAGATAGAAAGAGGGGGGGGGTCAGAGAAAGGACTATAGAAACCAAGAGAGAGAGAGAGGGGGGGGTCAGAGAAAGGACTATAGAAACCAAGAGAGAGAGAGGGGGGGGGGTCAGAGAAAGGACTATAGAAACCAAGAGAGAGAGAGGGGGGGGGTCAGAGAAAGGACTATAGAAACCAAGAGAGAGAGAGGGGGGGGGTCAGAGAAAGGACTATAGAAACCAAGAGAGAGAGAGGGGGGGGGGTCAGAGAAAGGACTATAGAAACCAAGAGGAGAGGCGGGGGGGGGGGCTCAGAGAAAGGACTATAGAAACCAAGAGAGAGGAGAGGGGGGGGGTCAGAGAAAGGACTATAGAAACCAAGAGAGAGAGAGGAGAGGGGGGGGGGTCAGAGAAAGGACTATAGAAACCAAGAGAGAGAGAGGAGGGGGGGGGGTCAGAGAAAGGACTATAGAAACCAAGAGAGAGGAGAGGGGGGGGGGTCAGAGAAAGGACTATAGAAACCAAGAGAGAGAGAGAGGCGGGGGGGGGGGTCAGAGAAAGGACTATAGAAACCAAGAGAGAGAGAGGAGAGGGGGGGGCAGAGAAAGGACTATAGAAACCAAGAGAGAGAGAGGAGAGGGGGGTCAGAGAAAGGACTATAGAAACCAAGAGAGAGAGGGGAGAGAGGGGGAGGGGCAGAGAAAGGACTATAGAAACCAGAGAGAGAGAGGAGAGAGAGGGGGGGGGCTCAGAGAAAGGACTATAGAAACCAAGAGAGAGAGAGGAGAGAGAGGGGGGGGGGTCAAAGAAAGGACTATAGAAACCAAGAGAGAGAGAGGAGAGAGAGGGAGGGGGGGGGTCAGAGAAAGGACTATAGAAACCAAGAGAGAGAGGAGAGAAAGGGGGGGGGCTCAGAGAAAGGACTGTAGAAAACAAGAGAGAGAGAGGAGTGAGGGGGGGGGGTCAGAGAAAGGACTATAGAAACCAAGAGAGAGAGAGGAGAGAGAGGGGGGGGGGCCAGAGAAAGGACTATAGAAACCAAAAGAGAGAGAGGAGAGAGAGGGGGGGTCAGAGAAAGGACTATAGAAACCAAGAGAGAGAGAGGAGAGAGAGGGGGGGGGTCAGAGAAAGGACTATAGAAACCAAGAGAGAGAGAGGGGGGGGGGTCAGAGAAAGGACTATAGAAACCAAGAGAGAGAGAGGAGAGAGAGGGGGGGGGGTCAGAGAAAGGACTATAGAAACCAAGAGAGAGAGAGGAGAGAGAGGGGGGGGTCAGAGAAAGGACTATAGAAACCAAGAGAGAGAGAGGAAAGAGGGGGGGGGGGTCAGAGAAAGGACTATAGAAACCAAGAGAGAGAGAGGAGAGAGAGGGGGGGGGTCAGAGAAAGGACTATAGAAACCAAGAGAGAGAGAGGAGAGAGAGGGGGGGGGGGTCAGAGAAAGGAGTATAGAAACCAAGAGAGAGAGAGGAGAGAGAGGGGGGGTCAGAGAAAGGACTATAGAAACCAAGAGAGAGAGAGGAGAGAGGGGGGGTCAGAGAAAGGACTATAGAAACCAAGAGAGAGAGAGGAGAGAGAGGGGGGGGGGTCAGAGAAAGGACTATAGAAACCAAGAGAGAGAGAGGAGAGAGAGGGGGGGGTCAGAGAAAGGACTATAGAAACCAAGAGAGAGAGAGGAGAGAGAGGGGGGGGGCCTCAGAGAAAGGACTATAGAAACCAAGAGAGAGAGAGGAGAGAGAGGGGGGGGCCTCAGAGAAAGGACTATAGAAACCAAGAGAGAGAGAGGAGAGAGGGGGGGGCCTCAGAGAAAGGACTATAGAAACCAAGAGAGAGAGAGGAGTGAGAGGGGGGGGGGCTCAGAGAAAGGACTATAGAAACCAAGAGAGAGAGAGGAGAGAGAGGGGGGGTCAGAGAAAGGACTATAGAAACCACACGACAGAGAGACAGAGAGAGAGACAGACAGACAGACAGAGCGAGACAGAGAGAAAAAGGACTATATGAACCACAAGAGAGCGAGAGAGGGAGAGAGAGAGAGAGAGAGACAGTCAGACAGACAGACAGACAGACAGACAGGCAGGCAGACAGACAGACAGACAGACAGACAGACAGACAGACAGACAGACAGACAGACAGAGAAAAATGCCTTGACATTAAAGTACAGGAAAAATAATTAATCTATTATATTACATTTAATCCCATAATCATACGGGAGACAGAATTCCCGAGACACGGCAACCGCTTGTGGGACATTCATAGACAAGCCGTTTTCTTCAGACTGACAGTATAACATTTTAATTTCCTAACATCCCCGCGGAGCCTGGAACATTCATAGATCATTGTCCTTTTCACTCATTGCTTAAAGTATTAATGCCTCATCCAGCAACGTTCAAACTCCGTGGAGAATTGGTGAGCAAGAGATTGTCAGCGAGCACAAAAACGCACACATTAGTTTAAAACCAATGACTTATTGTATTTCAGCTGATCTGTCTTTATTTCTACCACAAGACAAATTAATGACTAAGCTGGTCTCACGGCAGAACCACTAATTGAAATGGGACGAAATTTGTTGTCTTCACGCAGTCTAAGTCGTAGAACTTTGATTAAAGATTAGACAAATTCTCTTGTTAGGAGACAGTAGACTAAATTACAGAGCCGAACAGTTTGCGGCTCTTCTATGAAACTAACGACGCTAAAGCCTCAGGCCCCTAGTCCTGGAGGCTTGATGTTTTTTCGTATTCACTTTACCAAATTCAGGAGCGTGGCAGCAACAGCTCCAACTATTACAGGGATTTTCGGTGACGTTTAAAGCCATTTTAGGGTTAGGGTTAGGGTGCACAGTCCAGAATTGCAGCACCCATGTCAGTGTTCGGTAGGACGAGAAATCCCTTAGCCGATGACCTGTGTTTGGGGGTGTGTTGCTGCCCCGCTCCTGAATTTAATAATAATAATAATAATAAATAGAATTTCTATAGCGCATTTCTAATAAAATTATTACTCAATGCGCTGTACATCGCATCAATAATTCATGCATACACTTTCCAAATCTCATTCTAAAACACGCACTCTCATCCATACAAACTGTCAGTTTCACACACATAGACGCTCTTAGTCATATTTGGTAATTTGGTAAAGTGAGTACGAGAAAAAATCACGCGTCCTGGAGAGTCCCTGAACTTCTTTCAATGAGTGAATTTTGGAATTTGCCCTGTTGTTGCTAGTTGCGAAGGGACTCCGTACAGTTCAAGCTTCAGGGTTCCAAAAATGTTGGTCTGCCAACTGGCGCCGAATAGAGAAATACTATGTGCCGTTCATTGCTCAGCTGGAGATTGGCTGCACTGTGGCGACGACGTGCCTGCTCCAGTTATAACTGGGCTGCAATGGCACAAAGGCAAATTTTCCAAATGGGATTAACGAGTTATACAAATACAAATACAAATTACGATGTAAAAGTACAGAATAATGCAGCATGATTAATCCTTAAGAAAAGGAAAAGAGACCATGCATGACCACCTCTCTACTGCAGAGCTTGCACCGGTTACCGATAGAAAAACGAATAATTGTGTTATATTAGTATTACATACCTGGCTACCTTGAGTCACAGATGTACAAGAAATAAACAACAAACCACCAACTTATTTCGTAGATTTTTTTTACTCCCTTTGTACCATCAGGACATCTTATGTCATGTGCAGATACCAAAACGTTTAAAATTCCTAAGATGTGCCTGAACACCACGGCTGAAAAATCTTTTTCTTTCCAAGGGCCTCAGATTTGGTATTCTCTGCCCCTGTCGTGGAGAGAGGCTGAAAATTTTATAGCTTTTAATAATCATCTTTTTACACTCTTAATGTCCGTCTAGTTTTGTTGCTTTTCTTTTCCTGAGTAAGCCTGTGTATTGTGTGTGTGATTTACATGACATAACTGTTGTAAAGCGCCTAGAGCCTGGTTGTTGATGGGATGAAGCGTTATATGCTGTGCTTGCTCTGTAGTATTATCAAATAACGTTCCACTGTCCCCTGTCAACATCCTCAGAGAAATGAAGGTACACAGGTCATCATTCAGTCTCTGGTCATCATGGGATAATGATATTTCTCCAGGTGATGCACATTTTCATTTGATTACATTTGATGGCAACAATAACATGGAACAAGAACAGCAACAAACATTACGGTAACAACAACAGGGACAGCAATAACTAATAAGTTTGTTTAAGTCAATACTGTCCTGCACCTTTAAGGAGTTGCATTCCACAACATCAGATTTTACCAAAAGTCATGAGGAATAATCATAAAGTTTTGCTACAAGAACAACTAGATCTACAGCAACAAGGACACGGCCTTAGAGTCTGTCTGTATGTTATCAACAACAACAATAACAACAACAGCAGCAGCAATAACAACAATAACAACAACATCACCAGCAATAACAACAATAACAACAACATCATCACCAATAACAACAATAACAACAACATCACCAGCAATAACAACAATTTCAACAACATCATCAGCATAAAAACAATAACAACAACATCCTCAGCAGCAACAACATCACCAGCAGTAACAACAACAACAACAACAACAACACCATCAGCAATAATAACAATAGCAACAACAACAGCAGAAACAACTTCGACGATAGAAGCAACCGCAGCAGCAACAAAAAACACACAATAACAACACCTGCAAAACTATATTACTCTTGACTGTCAAACCAGCACCATCAATATCCTCTGGCGGAGTTCAATTTCCATGATATTAAATCTTGAAAAATTAAATTGCAGAGAACAATAGAGACATCAATAACATTTTCATAGCGACACGTCTTTTTAGCTAATAAAGCTAAGCTTGCGGCATTTCCTAGACCCCTGGGAAACATTTCATGTCGCTGCTGTAGCGATATTGGAATTTATTGCTGCCAGACATTTTAAGATTGTGTAATCTCTACTTTCTCTCTAAAAAAATATCGTAAAAAGAGGATAATCAGTGTACCGCCTCTGTCTGCGAGGAAATGTTGTAATGTATCTTGGCTAAAACCAAGATCATAAAATTCTCGAATCTGCTGACACCAGTATAGAGGATAACTGAAATCGCCATCAACCTACAAGTCAGACACAAGTGGGTAAATGATTGAGCTTTGCACTCTTAAAGTCTGTCTGTACATCTGTCTGTCGACTTGTATGTCTGTCTATCCACGCATCCTAATCTTCACGAAATTTCTTCTTAACCTGCCAGCGGTATTTTTCTATTCCATTTCATCCTTGTTGACGATGCTGTCAACCCAACATGAAAGACTTATTTTCTGAGGTGTATCCGCAGCGCATCTTGTCATTTCTGAAAGAGGTCAAAGTCTACTAGTTGATTTAAAAGACTCTCATCTTATTTACAAACTTCATATAAGACATACTTTACAGTACGGGCCTTTTTCCCGTTACATTTTTAATACCGGCCTTTTCCCGTAGACCGTTAACTTTACTTTTATTCAATCTTACATCTAGGCATCTGAGGGCTCAGAGCTACCCCAAAGCGATAACAAAGAAAAGAAAAACAACAACAACCGCGAGAGGGGCAAAGTGGCCGCTGCTGTGCCGAAGCACCGTTAAACCCAAACTCAAACTTGAAAACTCAAACCCAGCATGTTATCTGTCATCTGTATGTTGCCTATTTTCATTTCTGTGCGACCGTCTCCTTTGTCAATACAACATGTTATTTTCTGTACATTTGACCCACTGGCATGCTCTTAACTTCTCTGCCTACTTGATACCTTATTTTTCTTCACATCTGAACTATCTATTCACATGCCCACACGTCCGGCCTCTGCCCACTAAATGTATCATTTTCTATATGTCTGAACATATGCCCCCTGCCAGATCATTGTGTTACATTCCACATACTTCTGAGTAATCGCCTCCTATTTTCATATGTTCTCCGCTTCCTCAACACTGTCATTTTCCACACTTCTGAACCATCTGCTCGCATGTTCACAAGTTCTCCGCCCGCTCATTGTGTTACTGTCTATACTTCTGAGCCATCAGGTCGCATTTTCCCACGTCCTTTGATTACTCAAAATGTTATTTTCTGTATTTTTTAACGATCACTGAAATGTTCATACTTTCTCGGTCTACTCAAAATGTTATTTTCTGTACTTTTGATCTATCACTGGAATGCTCATGCTTTCTTGGACTCCTCAAAATGTTATTTTCTGTACTTCTGAACTATCACTGGAATGTTCATACTTTCTCGGTCTACTCAAAATGTTATTTTCTGTACTTTTGAACAATCACTGGAATGCTCATACTTTCTTGGACTCCTCATAATGTTATTTTCTGTACTTCTGAACTATTTGCAAGTACGTTCAACCTTCCTCTACTTACTCAAATGTTATTTCCTGTACGTCTGAACTATCATCATGCATGCTCATACGTCCCGTGCTTTCTCAGGGTGTTATTTTCAGAACTATCACCCGAATGTTCATACTTCCGCTACCTAGTCAGCATTCTATTTTCTGCACACCAAAGCCACCTACTCTCAGGTTAGCCACACAAAGGCCACCGAATTCGGTCACCGAGCCACCAGGCGCTTTAGGTGAGAAAAATTGCACTACATAAACGGACCGAATCTAGGTGGGCTCTGTGTGCAGTTGTTGAAATTATATAGTGCAATTCTTCTCACCTAACGCGCCTAGTGGCTCGGTGACCGAATTCGGTGGCCTTTGTGTGGCTACCCTCATGCTCATACTTCGGCCGTCCTTCCTTCCCCCTCCACTGCACAGTCTCCTTCATTATGATCAAATACATTCATTGATCTTATTTCCTCCTCTCTTTAAACTTGTCCTCCCCTGAGCTGTTGCTGAAGCTGAGGGGACCCGGGCTCTCTTCAACTTTGAATCTCAAGAGTGCTTCACTAAAGACGGGCTCTCTCACGAGCGTCTCCCGAACATAATACGTGCTGCCACTGGGACCTGAATCAGGAACGCTAAAAACAGATGTAAGCAAAGTATGGCTTCACTGCGTCTGATTGTAGCGAACTACCAGGGGTCAGTAATACCCGGGACTGGAGAGTACATTTTGTTAACCGTTTCTTTTTGAAAGCTTAATTTACAAACAAATAAACAGACTATTGAACTTAATAAGTAAATAGGTATAATATAAAAAAAGAAAGAAATAAAAATAGAAATAAATCAATAAATAATTAAATATTGAATAAAAGAATGAAACAAAATAATACTCGTTTAACAAAAGACACAACTCAACACAAAACACAAACACGCACACACGTGCGCACACTCATGCACAAACACACAGACAATATGCGCACATACGCAAGTGCACACACATTTACTCACACACAAACATCTCAGTTTGCCTCGCGAGCTTCCCATTTCTAATTATTTTTATAATTGTTTTCTTGTCTGTAGCTTAAAATCATTTCTCTTATATCAACAAGTGTTTCT
Source organism: Onchidella celtica (assembly GCA_963931925.1). NCBI lineage: Eukaryota > Metazoa > Mollusca > Gastropoda > Systellommatophora > Onchidiidae > Onchidella > Onchidella celtica. Next base: position 49,238,508 of record OZ007575.1, on the reverse strand, counting down.
CCCTTTCCTTTCCAACTTTCTGTGTGAGCCTACTCGTGTGTTCATCTACCTGTCTGTCTCTCTGCCTAGCGGTCAATGTTACTGCCATTCTGTCCACTTATGTCCTGTCATGTCCGGGGCCAAATTATTGGTCAATCATCAGATCTGGACCTGGGCCAATCAGGACAGATGACCAGGCAATCTGGCTATAAATGGCTGGAAGTCAGTCTGACCCTGCTACACGTAGGCTACCTTACTAGAACCCCCCAAGGAAGGCGTGTCTTGCTAGCCTTTCTCACTCCAGCTAGAAAATAAAATCAAATTTTGTAGAATTTGGTTCTGTGATGTTCCGTACGCACACCCATGGTGCAGCTGTATGGAAGAAGAACATTTCATTAGTAAATTTATGCTGTTATAATGTAGTAATTGGTGACTTTATTAATGGTCTCTCTGTTTATCTGTCTGTCTGTCTCTGTGTTTGCCTCTCTCCGGTCCTCCCTTCCCCATCATCTATCTATCTATCTATCTATCTATCTATCTATCTATCTATCTATCTATCTATCTATCTATCTATCTGTCTGCCTGCCTGTCTGTCTGGCTGTCTGTCTGTCTATCCTAAATCTCTCTCCGTCATCCTAAAATTGCTCATGTCAATAACAATTAGCCTATCTACCCAGCTCCTGCCCTCTGTACGGATGCTGTAACTGGCGTCATGCCAAATTGTCATAATCTTCCCTTGGTCACAGTACTGTACTGTGCTGGAACAGCCCAGTTTTCCCCATCGCCTTACTGTAACCTCGTCAATGCAGTTCATCATGTGCTTGCCAGGTTTCTCTTGAAACAACATCTCCGGGCCATATCGGCTGGAAAAGCTAAACAAAACAATAAATCAATCATGATTTAAAGCCTGGCAAGTGCAGTTGTAAGGGCGCAGGGCGACTGAATGAAATCAAATAACAGAGAGAAAAAAACCCAAACGCTCTATGAAAAATCCAATCATTTCGAAGCCTTACTAATGCCAGAGAAATGAAAACCTCCGTTTACAAATAAACGATCTGAACCTTAGTCAGCTATTACGTGAGGACTGGCACAGTTTGCTTGAATGCGCACTCTGATTGCGCACTTTAATTATTCTCACAGAAAGTTCTAGTCAGTGCGAATCAGCGGTAAATTTAGCCAACCCTCCCAGTTAAATTATTCTGTTTTATCTTTGACTTTTATAACATCTCGCCCATTACTAACGAACCTAGTGTTACCAGGCTATCAATTTCTTGATACTGGTTAATCAACTGGACTATTTAAGCATTGTTTAACCTTCTAGAGGCCAGGTATAGATTCCCTCGACCAAAAGGTTCAATATTGCAAAACTTGTTGAAGTGGCGTGGACAATTTGAGTTTCAGGTTGGGTTTGACGGCATATCAGCACGATAACGGCCACCCCCACCCTCATTTGGGTACATCATTGGCTGTCAGAATAAAAAAATACAAATATCGGTCTATTTCACATTATATTTGCCTATAAAACTGTTTTATAAGTAAAGTTCTCAAATATCATGTTTTGCAAGCCTATAGATCTGTATTGAATTTTGGATACATGTTTAAAACTCTTTTAAATCAACTTTAAGATGCCAGCCTGCTTCAGGAAGGACAAAAACGCATACAAAAATACGAACGTTATCTAGAAAATTGAGTTGTTGGTAAGTTAGAAACAGTTTCAAATGGGGAAAGTTGAATAACATCATTGTTTTCAATCATGGAAACACCAAGTACTGGAGAGGTAATTACCAAGGCTCAATGATACAAGTTTAGAGGACTATAAAATTCTTCACCTATTTCCACGTAAATCAATGTTGAAGATAACTGGATACGATAAGATGAGACTGCAAGCGCGTTTAACTCGCACAGATTTGGCACCGCTGTCACCTAATGTCGAATGCACGGAATTCATGAACAACCCCGTATTTTACAAAGCCAGTATAGCGAAAATGCTGAATTTTGTTCATCGTTCACTTATTGTTGTGTGTGGTTCGTCCGTCGGAATCGACGAGGACCATCTAGTCATCCTGGGGGGTAGGTGGATTGGGTTCTGTGGGTGCGCAGATGGCTAATCAGACCAATTCGAGCCTGGAACGTTCTGGCGCAGTGTGGGCATGGGATGGTGAAAGATGTCGGGGGCTTGCTGGCACATTTCCTGGCCTGTCTGTGTTTCTCTGCTGCAGCAGTTCTGTTTGCCTCACTGAGTTTGGCGCCTTTGTGGACAGCTGAACGCCATTTTGATCTGTCCATTGCATTGCCCTCCCATGTGTCGTGGCTGATGTTGAAGGCCTTCAGAGAAGCTTTCAGGGTTGTAGGCCTTGATTGAAGTCAATGATTTTGTATTCATAACTTCAATCGCCGTAGGAAAATTCTGGCATTTTTTTGGGTTATAGTCGGAGTAGCACCATGTAACAAATTCGCATCATTAATTTGTCATTACATCAAGCATTCTTTTCATGCAATATACCTTGGGCCCCGACCCTCCGATCAGTGCACTGTGTGCACGTTTTTTTTTAAAGGTGCGAAGGAGGGAGTGTCTCATCTTATTGTATCTAGTATCTTTGAAGGCCACTGCCCCCTCCCCCCCCCCCTTCCGAACAAAGCATACAGTTTCAGCGATTTTCATCCATCCCTTACCTCCATTTAAAAGAGATTGTCATTTCACATGAATTTTGAAACGCACTATAGTGGGGCAATGACGTCATCGTTTTGATGCCTATCCCCGACAATCATTCAACATAGAACATATGCGGTGCATCTCAGTACAGTAGGGCTAAGGGCGAGGTTAGTCGTTTTGTTCACGGCATCCGTTCCGCCCGGCTATTTTTTAAAGAAAATGACAAATGAAAAAGTAAAATACTTTTTGCCTCTGTATACTTGTCAACAGCATCCGTTCCGCTCCGCTTCGCGCCGCTATAGAGACAAAGAGAGAGTCTTTGAAACGTCAATTTCCTTAAAAACAGCGGAACTATAGACTAGACCACTAGGTGCAAGGTTACAGATGGGATTTAGAAAAAAACAAAAAACAAAAGAGGTGTGTGAGCGTGGGTAAGGGTATGTTGTGTATGGACTGTGTATTAGCAGATACCCCGAGGGACTGCTGAATACGTTAAATTTTAGTGCAGACCATGACACGCATGCTCGTTGCCTTTTTTGCACTTTGCCACTCTTCCGTATATCCCAATAAGCCTAGCTTGGCACCAGCCAGTTTTGATGGTCAGACTTATTGGATGGTTACGTCACAGCATTGGGTCAATGAGATCCAACTAGTCCTTTGGTGCTCAGGGTCTCACTGAAGCTATAGGTCGTGACGTCACCCTCCACCCAGCCGGCCGACCAAACTTGGCTGGTGATGGTTCACAGACTAATAAAATACCCAGACTGGATGAGCCCATTGTGTGACGTCACAAAACAGCGAAAGGTCATGAACCATCCGCCACATTAGGTTTACGCTAACGACCGACGCTTCAGCATAGCTACAATTTTGAATGACAAAATTTTGACGCGCTTACTGAACGCGGAAGTTTGGTTCCGCACCAAGAAATTAATACATGTACAACCAATCTTGACAAATAAAAAGAAATTTCAACTGCAGATAGAACTAGAATCGGAATTTCCCGAGCGGCAGCCATGTTGGTTATACAGTCGTTGCTCGGGAAATTCCGTAAAAAAACGACACAGCCCGAAGCTCGTGTTTTCAGTCTGGTTAATTTATTAGTCTGTGTGATGGCTCAGGTCAGCGGTTCTCAACCTTTTTTCAGGCTATCGCCCCCCTTAGGCTTCAAATTTTCTTCCATTGCTTCCCCTTTCTCCCCGATCCCCCCACCCCCAAATCTCTGCTCAAACGCAATAGATACATTTCACAAGAAGACAGACTACACATAAATTATGATGTTAGGTTTTCCAAAGCTGTATTATAGTGACAGTAGGCCTGTTATGATTCATTCTTAAGCAGAAAATGCGCTAGACGAAATGGCACTTTTCTGTGCATAAAACCCATCTGTTGCTGTTGAACCAGGCAATGGCCGCTCTGTATTTGCCCATCAATCGTTCTCCATTTAAGTCTCCGCCCACTATCGCCCCCCTTTCATCGCTTCTCCAATTTTTCGATCGTTTCTGCGTTTTCACCCCCCGCCCCCTCCTGGATTTCAAAGTCGCTCAGGGGAGACGAAATCGCCCACCTTGAGAACCATTGGCCTAGGCTGAAGGAGACCCCTCCGCCCCCCCCCCCCCGCCCGACCAAATCTGCGTTCACCACTTTTCATCCCACCTTGTAGCCCTACTATTGTTACGCCACTGAGCGGTGCGCCCCAAAAAATTTCAATTAATTTTTGATTGGCTTTGGCGCTGGATTGTCGCCAATGCTTGACTGTCTTTGAACTTCAACACATCCTTGTTTGATTACTTGCAAATAGGTCAGAACTTCGAGGCAGGCCGGGTGTTTTTCAGCATGTTCTATTATGACGAGGATTCCATGCCACTTTAGAGCTTCAGTGTTGTAATTATGATAAATTATTAATCTGTGGCGAAGTGATCAGCACCCACAGAGAAAGAATGAGTGTTCCGGTATTCTCGGTGTAAACCTGTTGGGAGATGTCACTTGGAGAAACTACACATTTTCAGTCAATACATATTTTCCAGTGCATTAAAGATCTCCTGTTGTCTCACTCGCTGGAAAATTTGAATGTGGGTATGTTTTCTATCTATCTGTCTGTCTGTCTGTCTCTATGTTTATGTGTGGGAGAGAGACGAAATGAGACTGAACATTTTATGACTTTTAAACATCAGTTGAAGAGTCATCTTTTTACACTCTGAATGTCCATCTAGTTGCTTCTCTCCTGAGTATGCCTGTGTATTGTGTGTGTGTGATTTACATGATATAAATGTTGTAAAGCGCTTGTCGAGCCTGGCTGTTCACGGGATGAAGCCCTACATAACTGCTTTGTATTATTATTAGTATAACATGATTATCACTTATGTAACAAAATTACGTGAATACATAGTTCTCCCGAGCGCAGTCAGTTGATTTGTTTAATAGAACTTATGCTCATACGAAATTTTGAAGTATGTAGACTTTCGTCGGAAGCCCAAGACCATGATGTTCGGATCTCTTATGTCTCTTGTGCAAAGCATCCGCTTCCCTATTTTTTACGGACAAGTGCAGTAAAGCACTCTTTGCCTCTATATACTTGTCCACAGCATCCGTTCCGCTCTGCTCCTCACGGCTCTAAGAGCAAAGAGTTTTTTCATACGTCATTGTCGTAAAAATAGCGGAGTGGGCAAGAGCAGTTACAGTTTGGATTCTTCTTTATGATTACAACTAATAATTGCGAGTGCGCGTGCTCATCTGCCGTGCCAAAACAAATATTTGCAAATTTCCCATGCTCAGTCGCCTTTCATTGGGAAGGAGACTCGGAGGCTGGGACAATTGTGTATGCCTTAAGTGAAACAAAACAATTGGGAAAGTTGTGAAGTTTCACTCAGTCCACGTCTTCCAACGTATTGAGGATATCCTGTAGTCTAGCGCTCCCTGAACTTTCATTTACTTTTATATTGCACAAACTTAACAGCCGCGCTCCGCTCAGACTCGAAAGCTTGCTCCTGCAGAGGGGTCACAGAATAGAGATGCTAACGGAAAGGACACAATGCAGGAATACGTCATCAGTTTTGACTAGCCTGCGCTTTTTTGGATGAGACCGATAATCCTAACTAGGCATGGGGGCAACGATGTTTAATGTAACACCAGAGAGTATGTATTTAGAGAGAGATCTCACTTCCGCCAAATCGTGAAACTAGGTCACGGCAGCAACAAGAATTGAAAGAGACCGTCTTAACCAAAGACAATGTGCGTATCTATTTACTGTGATTTGTTCATATATTTTGGGTTAGTTGACACTATTTAGAGCCCTTTGTAAGCTTTTGCTCTCCGCGGAAATGTACCAACGGGGATTCTTTACTGCCGATCAAGTCAAATGAAGTTTCAGTTCATCCAAAAATGGCGGTGCTCCCACTTCTTGTGGTCACGCAAGTGGTTTTTTTTCGCTTCTGGTAGTTCCGCATTCTGTGGTAGGGCTACTGGGGCATTCGACCCATATAACTAAGGTTTAGAAAGGTAAATAAAACCCACTAATTTTATTGAGTACACAATTTATTGGAGTAAGCAATAAGAGCTAATAAATTTAACTGTCACAGTCAGTTTGACATCATTGCACGGCAGTGGAGTATGCATGTTTTCTGATTTTAGCCGCCAGCACGTCGGATACTTCAAATCCGCCGGCAGAAAATGTTGACGTCAGGGTCATGTGCTCTTGAAAAAAAAAGGATCTGAGGTGAGCAGTCAGCAGCACAGAGCAAACTGAAAAAAAAACAAACAACTTCCCCACCATTTGGAGGATTAGAACCTTCTGCAGGGCGAAGGGAAGGTATCTTCAAAATTTCACGGGAACACACAGACAAACACACATTCGCATTTATTTATATATAGATGGCAAAGTTTCCAGCAGCCAAGTGAGAAGAATGACACACAGGCAATAAAAATCTGTGTGAGTAAATACGAATTTCCTGTCTCCTTTAATCTGGAGAAAGTGAGAATTTTTGTTCCACTGTCGTCCCTCTTTCTGGAGTCAGCGAAAGAAAAGTGGAGAAACAAACAGAAGAAAAAAAAAGAAGGAAAAAATTGAGGTTTCCGAAGACATAATTAGTATCAAAAGATCAGATGAAGGATTTACGAAGGAAAGGAAGATGTTGTTGCTGAAGGTGAACAAGATTTCAGAAAAATAAATAAATAAACACAAAAATAGGGAAAGAATACGTGATGGATGAACATATCGTTTATCCCCTCCCCCCCCCCCCACCCCCCACCCCACCCCGCCTTTTTTTCTTTTAGCGTCTGGCTCATGTTTAGCACCCCAAAGTGTGGGGGAAGAAAAATATGAAATGTGATCGTTGTTTTGAGAGCACATCTAAGTCCCTGGTGGCGGCTGACACACACTGGCGCGGGTCCCCAAACCCTTCATGCTTCTCAAGGGTTGCAGCTTCTCGGGTGATGATATAAGTGGCAATTTAGTGAAAATCTCTTCTAAAATATCTTAATGACATACTTGGTGGAGTCTTTTACAGAAATGTCACTTGGGGACCAGTGGAGATCTAGAATTTCCGAAATCTCATCTATTGGATCTGGACACTCTGTCTTGTTCAACGCTGGGACTTTTTTTTTTTTTTATTCTGTAGACAATATTTTTATTCTCTGTCTGAGCGTCTGTCTGTCTGACCATCTGTCTTTCTCTGTGTCATCTATCTTTCGTATCCGATGGGTTAAGCGAGTTGGTTTTCTTCTTCCTGGCAGGGCGATTGCCGCCGTAACAGAAGTCTCGGGTTCGATCCCAGAAGTGGCCACTTGTCTTTCTTCTTTCTTTCCCTCCCGCTTTTCTGAGCGCTAACTAGACATATACATTTCTAACCGCCTCACATTTTCTCTCTCTCTGTCTGTTTGTCTCCACCCCCCCCCCTCGCTCTTCCTTCTCTTACTCTCCTCTACCTTTCCCTCTCTCTCTCCCTTTCTGACCCCTCCCCACCCCCCGTTTTCTCGTTTTCACTCTCCAAACAACCAAAATTACCTTAACTTTACGATCGGAATTAGTGAGATTGAAAACAAAAAATGGTTTTCTAGTCAATGATAAAACCAGTCTGTAATGACAACGTAGATCATCTTTAAGTTACATGACTTGAAGTAAAAGAAACACAGCAGATCCCTGAAACTTCAGGTCAGCTATGACTAATACATAGATTCCTTTAGCTAAACATTCTAAATCGTACAAAACTGATGTAAAATCATGAAAGAAAGCCCAGAGTCAATGAGAACGTCTCAATGAATGCTCACTGGTGTGGTTTTTTTCTTGTGTGTGTGTGTGTATTTATTAATTAATTTATTTATTTATGGATTTGTTCATTGATTTCTCTCTATATTTATTTATCTTTTTTAACATTTATTTATTTATTTATTTCTGTATTGACTTATTTATTTTTGGTCTGAAAAAAAAAGCCCCAGATGCAGTCAAAGTCTGTCCTTCTGTTTTCGAATCTCCGTGTATCTTGGTATCTTCTACAGTCGCCAGCACACACAGGATTCCACACATTTACAGCCAACACACACACAGACATTTATTACACCCACGTACACAAACAAAATAATGTATGCCATTTTCCACATTACCCCCAATCACGGACCGCCTTTCTCTACTCCCCGCCGACAACACGCCTGTGTAACTGCCAATCTTGAGTCATGCTATGTGCAAGTTGACCTGTCTATGCAGTGACCTGTCACTCTGTCTTTGTGATCTGTTACTATTCTTGTTCACAGTATCCGCTCTACCCCGCCATTGTTTTTTTTTAACGGACAATTGACGTAAAATACCTTTTGCCCCTGTATACTTGTCCACAGCATCCGTCCAGCTCCGCTTTTCACCGCCATAAAAGCAAAGAGTGTTTTCCGCACGTCATTTTCGGTTAAGGTAGCAGAGCGAATGCTGTGGTCAAGACCATTTGGCCTGTGTTAAGTCAACCCCCTTCCTCTGTGGCAAAGGGCGAAAACCATATATTTTATGTCCCCTGGTGGACATTTGTCCCATGTGAACAGCTAAGGCTGTCTGCAACATAACAATGATTACTCCCTTCCACAACTCATCTATACTGTAAAGCTGCGAAGGGCCAGATTTTGACTCCTATCTTCTCTTTTAATACTCAGCCTACGGTGTTCAGATTTAGCATGGTCCTTCCAGAACCCGGAGGGGAGGATTTGGTCATCTAAAATTTCGGCCTACGATACCTTTCGACTTAAATCGTTTCCTATTCTTTTGTAGTTCTTTATAAATTGTTTCGCCACTGGCCGGAAGTTCGTGGTTCTAAGCGACACTGGCGCCGGAAACGATTTGTGCTGTCTTCGAATCCGAGTTTGATTATGGAGAAATCACGGTCGCACTGTGCTTGTTGGGATGTAATGGCGGTCAGTAAGGTAAACTCTACCTTAAAATATGACCACAAAATATTGAAGTAAGAAGAAGAAAGGCATGTTTTGAAGCTAAACTGCTATGAAAGGTGATGAAACCGTAGAAAAAGCCAGTATTTCTAGCGCATAAAGTTCACTGCCGACCCAAGATCCAAATATTGCGCAATAGTGGTAAAGTAGATAGTTTTCATTGCTTTCTTATGTTCATTTTTTGTATTTGTTTTGACTTTTACAAACTGGGCTTTATCTATCTATCTATCTATCTATCTACCTATCTATCTATCTATCTATCTATCTATCTATCTATCTATCTATCTATCTATCTATCTATCTATCTATCTATCTATCTATCTATCTATCTATCTATCTATCTATCTATCTATCTATCTATCTATCTATCTATCTATCTATCTATCTATCCAACTATCTATCTATCTATCTATCTATCTATCTATCTATCTATCTATCTATCTATCTATCTATCTATCTATCTATCTATCTATCTATCTATCTATCTATCTATCTATCTGCCAGCCTGTCCAACATCCATTTACATTTCCCCATCCGAGTTTATGTGAGAGTATACCTACTATCAAGTTAGCAAATCGTGACTGTAAAAGGCATCTGTTCTTCTCATATGGCTTCCGATTAACGTAACTATTTGACTATAATCCGTTACATGTTACTGAAGATGTAAGCAGTAGTATTATTTCGCCGAACCTTTCGTCAAAGAGTACATTATTGTCAGGATTATACAAATGTCATGTGTATCGTTTCAAAATTTAATATTTTACTTGAACTGTCAAAAGAGTGACATTTCTACTTTCCTGAAATGTCAACGAACAAACTGATAGGACATGATACGGTGGAACCTTCTATTGATTTTCAAAGAATACTCTTAATGACACAGGTTCTGTTTTAGCTAAGGCTATATCGTGTTGAGAATGTAATACATGAATCTAGATAGAAAGACATGTATCATTAGGTCAGTCTTTTGAAAATGATGACATTTGATCCAGGGCAACTTCCAGCACACGCACATACACACACAGTAATTCCCAGGTTCGCACAATCACACACACACACACACACGCACAAAGTAATTTCCAGGCTCGCACATACACACACACACACACACACACACACGCACACACACACATACATGGACACCATACAGGTTCGAGATCTTTCTTTATGGAGGTTTGCTGCTCCTGGCATTTACACCTCACATTTCTTGTTCTTGCTTGTTTTTGTCTTTGTTTCTTCTGATTCTCGTCATTTCTTCTGCCAGGTCTTCTCCCCTCCTTCCTCCCTTCTTCTCCTGCTTCTTCGTGTTTACAGTAATTCTTCTCCTCCTTCTGTTTTTATTTTTTTTCCTTCTTCCAAGCCAATAAAAGGGCTGTTTGACACATATCCACGTACGCGTATAAATTTAATGTTTGTTTTCCTCATGTTTTTGGGGTTGAAAGGGTAGGGATTCGATTTAGGGTTGAGGATAAGAACAGGGTTAGTGACAGGTACGTCTACGGAAGCGTCCCTAGGGTAAAACGCTTTTGGGTCTTTACGGAAACGAACAACAGCCGACTTAACTATAGCTAGGAGTCATCGCTCGAAAATGTTGTTATTTCAATGGTAGTAGCCAAAAATTTGATAAACAATGTCCGCCGTTGAGCCGACATCTGTATAGAACACAATTGATCTCGAAAACTACTCAAGCCAAGCTAATATAATTTACTTCTTTGCTGTGAAGTGACAATTGTGAGCAGGGAGATTAAAGTAAAGGATTATAAGATACTCCACCCAGACCGGGTCTCCATGCATTGCCCAGCGTGCTGCACTCCGAAAGTCCATGGCTAGGCTCGCGGCTAAATACTTGCATTGGTTTAACATTCTACACGTTCTAAAATTTGTTAATTGTTTTGCTGGTTCAGTTTTCCACCCCGTTACATTTATTTTCCTGACGAAGGTATATCAGTCGATAGCATGCTTTGATTTGTCTTCCCTTTTACTTTGCGTTTGGTTATAATCGTTTCTGTATTATCTCTTAGGCCAGGCCTTGCTACATACGAGTAACTTTTTTTTGGGGCCTTATTTTGTCTTCCCATCCAGATGTATTGATTTACTGTCGGGCAAACGCCACTGTGTAAAGTAACCTTGAAAACATAGCCCCGTTTTGAAGACAAAATAATGTACACTAATGTGTTGGTTGGTATCAGGAATGGTGCAACCATTAGTCATAGCTCCATCAATGCCAAAACCAGGCGCCCATAGGTGTTTTCAACTCCTTTCAACACATCACCAGCCATCACGCACTTTAAGATTGGTAAACGCGAAACTTTTTAAGATAGTCAGCTTGTCGCTTGGTGAAAATGGCGTTTTCTATCGGTGGCCCTAAATTGTGGAACAACATCAGCGTTGACACCAGGAAAAGTGAAAACGTCGTCACATTTAAAAATAGGCTCAAAACTGAATTGTTTAGGACTGTTTTCATTGAAACTGAATATGTCTTTTTTTTGGTCTCGGAGGTTTCAGGATGAGAGTAGATCAAGTGTTTGTTAATGTGTGTGAGTGAGAGCATGATGAATTGATCTTATGTTAATCCTGTTTTCAATTTTAGTTTAGCGCCTTAGAGCACATCTTTTTTTGTGTGTGTGTGGATTTGAGGGCTAAACAAGTTGATCACTACACTACGTGTAACGGCACCTCTCTTTTCCTGCATTCATTACTAGGGCTGCAGGGCCCCGCATGCACCAAAGGTTGAGAACCGTCTATTGTCGGGGCGGATTTTCATCTTTGCTGCTGGCTCATTGAGTGGTTGTGGCTTCCCCAGTCAGCTCTCAGCATGTTGGTTGTGATGTAGGGAGTCCGTCTTTTGCTTCATTTATTATTGGTGGGTGTCACTCGGGGGTCGTGAACTGACGCTCATCACTGAGTTAAGTGCTCACTTTGTAGGTCACTACGTCCACGCTCTCATCCTGTTTTGTCCCCATTGGCACTCACAGTTGCCATTATCGACAACGGCAAATTTGAAGTCCTCGCAATCGTCATTCAACCCCCTCATCTTCCAATTCACCGTATTTTTCGCCTCCTGTAGCTCTTTCGCCTCCTTTCTCCATCCTCTTCGAGCCATCTCTTTCCGTCCTCTCGGGCCAGTTCCTCTTCTTCTATTCTTCCCCTCTCCTCATCCTCGTCCTCCTTCTCCCTCAACGCACCATCCCATCTCCCAGTCTTTCAGCCCATTTCCACTCCTGATCAATCCCTCCCCCACTATTCTCTCTCTCTCTCAAAGCACAATTTTATATTCTCTCCTCTCCCCTCCTACAACTCTCTCGGTTCCTCCCATTCTTCCAACAACCCATTCGTGCACACCTCGTGTAAACTGTAACCAATCATAGATAGAAAGCTCAGAAAAGTAAATGGAATCCTTAGTTTTATCAAACCAATTATTTAATAAGGAAAACGATGATTGTTGATTTGATTATAGCCCCCCCCCGCCTCCCCCCTTTTTTTCCCATACAAAAACAGGTCAAATTTCGCCAAAATGAAGAACAGTGACGGGGGAAGGTTTCGCACCCATTTAGATACCAGTTTTATCAATCATTACCTCCATCGTTGTCTTTATCCATATTGTCTTTAATTATGGGTGTGGTCTATGGCAACGCCATTTGAGGTGTCAGTAAAACTTTATTATTATTATTATTTATCCTCTTCGAAACAGTTCCAATTCTATGTCCACGCATTTTACTTTGAAGTGTGAACTTTGCAATTAAAACATTTTTATTATCGCCTATCCATTTAGACAAATACACAAAAAATAACGTAAAAATAATTCACGAATGTGATAAAACAGGTTCACATACAGACAAACACACACTCCAGTGTACTACAAATCATATCTGGCAATAAGACACCAACGCCCTAACAACACACAGTCTGTGCAATATTTCAAATCAAAGACCGAGAATCCACTCAAGGGTGGAAAAGTCGTCAGCTGCCGTTGCACATTATTTATTGAACGACATTGGAGTATCCTCCCATCCCCGGACCCTCACACACGCCCACATTCTGTGTCCTCGTAGCTCACCCACACGTGACACACAATCACAGCATTCTCCCACCAGTAAGCATCTTGAAGACGTCTCCAAACAGCTATAGAACAAACAGCATTAAAGAAGAATCTTACTTTAGAATGCAGAGTCATCTTACTTCAGAATGCACCAATCAAAGAACGTGAAGTAGAATGAAAACCAAACATCTTCAGAAACTTGAGAAGTCCTCCAGAGATGATTTCGAATGTACACTGAATGCCCGTGTAATTTCGAACCAGGTAACTTAATAACGAGCTTAGGTTAACACATTGCATAATTAATCAATGGTGAAGGTTAATTTGATGCTTACTGAAGGATGTTATTCCATTCCACGCACTCATTGGACTGAGATAATAGCGCCAATGTTTGTATTGTGTTTTCGCGTAATTTGAGACTGGGCATACAATAAGGTGTAGCTTTGACGCTAGCTGTTCCAGGGTTGAGGTCTGAAATCAATACATCTTAATGAATTTACACTTGCTCGTGGTTGGTATTTAAACAAGACAATGATACCAGTACCCGCTTCATCATCATCATCATCAACATCATCATCTTCATCATCACCACCATCTCCGTTACACATCACAGCCACAACTAGCATGGCATCATCTCCACCACTGTAATCACCACCGAAAGCAGTATTAGCAGCAACACCATCACGACTACATCTGCATCGCCATTCACCTTTAATACCTTCACCGCTACCATCCTCACACCATCACAGTACCGACTACCACCACCATAGCCAGTACCACTGCCACAATCACATGCATCAGAAGCAACGGCAGCACCACTACTATCTCCTCACGACTACCATCATCACCCCCACCACCACACGTAGAACTTCCAGCGACACCACCAGCGTATTTTAATCACCAATTTACTAACAATATTCCCAAATGGCAGGGAAATAAGTGGATATTAATATTGACCAGCTCTGACTGATGTTTATGGTTGAACAGTCTCCCTAACCGGATAATAAAATCACACCTCCGCTGCCCCGGGATTTGATCTTTCAAATTCCTGATTATGTTTCTGGACTCACTATTCATAAGCCTTCATCAAATTTTTATCTCAACAACTCATTTTATAATCTTTTTTATAATAATATGTCAAAGTGATCGATTTTCGTTTTTGTGTCAAAGGACATATCTTTTCACAATGCATATAATAATAATATATATATAAAAAGCATCATTTGTCTCCCATTATTTTTAAATACACTAATTTCTCTATCCTGGATGTTGTTCATTCTTCAAAGATTTTAGGTTCGGAAACCCAGTATCAATTATTTATTCCGCTTAAAAATTTGTATTTTTCCATACCTTGGTTCATAGGAAAGGACACATTTTGGATAAAAGGTAGTTCCACACAACCAGGTTTTCTTATAAAATACTGTATTGCTGGAATTTGTTAATTGATAAAAAGACGATTTAGAGCTCAAAGTAACGCACAGGTTACAACAACGTAACCACTAAAATAGCAACAAAACTACTTCGCTACGTGCCCTGCTTCAAAAGTTATGTTGGGTTGTATTACAATTAATAGTCTTCCTTCCAGAATGTTTGAGAACTCGTAAATTTGTTTATTTGCTATTTCCTTTGTATCATCAGTTAACACTGCCCACAAATTCAGTTCGCATTGTAAGACTGCTGAAAAACTGGAACCTGTTTCCTCTCTTTTTCACATCCTTAACCCCTCCGTCTTTTTGTTTTTCCGCTTCCTCTACCCAATTAAACTTCTAAGAACCTAATAAAATGAAACTGATCTTACCCACCCACCCACGTGCACACATATATAGCGACACATATTCACACGAACATTCATAGGCATAATGGTACAAATCACATAATATATGCACACACATATACATACGTCCTCATGACTGAACATCCACTAACGTCGTCTCCTGTTGCACTCTGACAAACACAACTTCACTTTCTCTCAAAGGCCACATGTGAATGAGCACGGAAATGGATCATACGAACCCAGCACTCATGCCACGATTGCTACCAACGTGCCTTCCTCCATATACGCATTTCATGCTTTATTTGGTCCAATGTGCCATCGTAAACAAATATTTTCTATAGGAGCAATAACATAAAGCGAGAATCCATACTTCTGACAAAAGACTGTAAATTGGAATCAGATACCCCTTTAAACCCGTGCCGAAACCAATACTACGCCAGATTTGACAAGTTTTACTTTGCGCGCCTTTGGATTATACAATGTTGGAACGCTACAGTTCACATCTAACAGAGGGCCTAGGCACAACACTGGCCGAGTTTGATGGGCTGACAGGTTGAATAGTGACGTCACGATTTTGAGCTGCGATGAAATCTGTCCAGCCGGCTAGTGGGGCGAGGTCTCATTGAAACCCAATCTCATGACGTCACAATCCAATTAGTCTGTCTATCAAAATCGGTTGGTGCGCGCCTAGGGAGAGAGAGTTTGACACAGGTGCGAGAGGGTTCCTGTTCGAATCCCAGTCGGAGTCGGGGACAGCTACATTTCCCAGGGGCTTAGTGAGGTCCCAAAACCTTGTCGATGATACTATAGTATCTCTCTGTGCTGAACAGATACGTAAAACCCCAGTTCATCCCGAGGCACAGAATACCGAGATGAACCATTCCTTCTCCCACTATATGTCCACACACTGCGCGCGTATAAATAAAACAGCCGTAATAACAAAACAGCGCGTATAAATAAGGTGAGTGTTTTTTCGTTCAATTATGAAAGGTTGTGGTGCGAATTGTTGCATTGTTGATATCGATGATCAGCGCACAAGTCGACTGACTGAATATGACTAATTGATACGTCTCGATATCCTGTGTCTCGGGTTCACCTCTTTGGATGAAAATGAACTATTTTATAAACAGTCAATGAAAACAAGAGAGCTCAAAACGTTTGGTAAATGGCGTTAAGCCTGTAGGTAAACATTCACAGCAACAATTGTTTAGGCAGCTAGAAATGTTTTACATTTTCAACTTTGAGACATTCCGCGACTTCAGTTCTTGTTCCGACTCCACTTTTTGAAAAAATCAACGTTAAATGTTAATGGCTGTTTTGTGATAAGGAGTTGAAATACGTCGGAACTTTGAAACAGTTTGATAAGTGCCACAATGCAATTTAAATAGGTGTCAAAGTGAACATGATTTGTTATACCACTTCTACATACTAAAAGACCTTCAGTTTTTCAGAAACTGGATATAGAACAAACAAGAACTCAGATCGTGATTTATACACCCGAGACACACATTTGGCGTGTCAAATTATGTTTTTGTATCAATGCGTGGGTTTGTAATAGTTGGATGAATTAACTGCTGATATATGTCCAAATATGGCGTTATTGATACTGCCATTTTGAAAACCCACGAAATGTCACAATTTAGCAATGATTGTTTTTTTCATGCAATCTGTGACAAGTTCCATCATTTCAAACATTATTGAACCATTAATTGGGTTACGTCAAAAACAGAAATGCGCGTTAAAAACCCCCAGCCGTACTCTCTGTGTTAATGTTAATTACAGCATTTCCCGTTAGTTTTTCCGTGGGAGATCTGTGCAGTCAGGCAACCGTGAAATCCGAGATTGTACAACACAGGTGTTCAAACAGCCCGGCATTTTTGCTCCATAAACAATTCATCAAAACAGAAGCTCCCACCCGCCCCCAACCCCCCACGATACATATTGCAGGGTCAGGTTATATGGCAGGAACCTGTAATATATCAGTGACGGAGAATTAAGCAGGATCAAAGGATTTGGTAGTACAAGCTATTAGGGAGAACTTTCGCTTTGAACTCACGGAAATTGTTCGAACTGGATGACTTTTCTGGGATTCAGAGAAATCTATTAATTGTTAAATCAATCAATCATTCAATCAATCAATCAATTTTGTCTATCTATCTATCTATCTATCTATCTATCTATCTATCTATCTATCTATCTATCTATCTATCTATCTATCTATCTATCTCTCTACCTATCTATCTATCTGTCTATCTATCTATCTATCTATCTATCTATCTATCTATCTATCTATCTATCTATCTATCTATCTATCTATCTATCTATCTATCTAACTATCTATCTATCTATCTATCTGTCTGTCCGTCCGTCCGTCCGTCCGTCCGTCCATTCATCTATCTATCTATCTATCTATCTATCTATCTATCTATCTATCTATCTATCTATCTATCTATCTATCTATCTATCTATCTATCTATCTATCTATCTATCTATCTATCTATCTATCTATCTATCTATCTATCTATCTATCTATCTATCTATCTATCTATCTATCTATCTATCTATCTATCTATCTATCTATCTATCTATCGTTGGTGTGATATATTCACGAATTAAATAGATAGAATTACTAAAAAGATACGATAGCTACTTCTCCCTAAGGAAGATTCAGTGACATCACAGTTCAGCAAACATTGAAACATGTCGTGATCCTCCAGTTAACACTGTTTGTTTACCTGTAGTTTTGTCCTCGCCACAAAGGAAATTTTACACGACCGTCCAAAAATTCCATGTAATTAGCCACGGCCAGGACGGATCTTCAAATATAGCCAATGTTTATGATGAACAACTATAAACATCGGATGTATTTATGGGCCAAATAGCCCATAAATACCGTAATTTTGGTGTGAATTATAACCCTTTATTTGTTTTTCATGTCACTATGTATACGGTTGTCATAGGGAATACTGGTTTCTTAAAGAGTTCCTCAATTTTTGATGTTGCTGTAGTCTCAAGGCATGCATATCGCCAACCCCCCCCCCCCTCCTTTCCCCCAGCTTCAATATTTTACGGTCAGATTTAAAGCTACATTGATTTCGCTGACTGCTGTATCAAAACTGTTCAAGGGAGAAGCCATTTTAATATTTTAAAATGTTCTATTCAGACCGTGCTGTTTGAATAAGGTCAGCTACTCACAGTAGGCTGTTTTTATAAGGACGTACGCGCCCCAATCGTTGTGGGCTAAGGAGGCGCGAACGTACCTATTCCTAACCACGTCCTTATGTTTAACCCTAAATCTTATCAAATTCCTAACCCTGGCCCCTACCCTTCAACCCCGTCCCCTCCCCCCCCCCCCAACCAAAAAAAGACAGGAGGAAAACAAAAAGAAAATCTGAAAGAATAAATATTTAAGGCTGTTGCTAGGAGTCTTTCGGGGGGTAGCTCTCTAGTTCTGGAGTTACAAAAGGCTTTAAAATACGTGCCCCTAACGTAAAAAAAACAAACCAACAAACAAACTTGGCGGACGTACATACTTGTAAAGATAATTCTGCACAGAAAGTCCCGAAGGGCATTCGCCATCTTATCTGGTCTCCATTGACCAAAGCATTATCCTCAAAGCCTTAATATAATTATGTGTGTAAATAATAATGATTTGTACCAGTAGAAAACTAGACAGAAGATGTTCTAAATTAATGGATATACGAGTAGAAAACTAGATAGGGCTTCTGGCCAAGTCTTTGAAATGTCTTACCAATCAGGTTTTCTAACTCGTCCTATCAATCTTTAAAATCGTATCAGCCCAGTTAGCTCATTCTTCCCGCCTTCCTGGTTTATTCAAGGACAAGTATAAAAATACGATGTAGTTTGTGAACACAAAACATGATGTCCTCGAACATCTGTTTCTTGGGTGCAGTCGCCGGTGGGAAATAAAAATTGAATTCAAAGTTTCTGATATATAGTTTTTATTTCACTGGGCGATCTCACAAAGATGATCATCAGTAAGAAATGCTAAAACTTCAAGGTTATATACCATGCGTGGATCCCCGGAGGAGTTGTGAACGACGCCCAGCCACGCCATACGGTTTCTCTTCTTTGAATATGCATAGATACGGAGTCCCACATGAAATTATACACAAAAGATGAGGTTAGAAATTCAATGCCGAATTTGGATTTTTTTCATGCTTAACGATGCTATTTTCAATGCCAACCATCGTAAATCTATGCGTCTGTGTTGGGATTCACACAAGTCTTTACTGTATAAATTTACTCACTCTGGCATTCCCTATAGGTAGAATGCGCATGACGTCACAGAGTTTTTGTTTTGTACTTCCGCCAAACAAGATGGCCGGTGGATCAGCTGATGAGTGTAACTTCGAGATTCTGATGTGTCTAAGCAGTTAAAATGCCTGCTGGTTGCATTGCAGTTGACTGTTATGACAGGGGTGGAAAGGATGGATCCAAACTGGTCCGATTCCCTACCATCCGTGTAAATAAGAGAAAGGAAGTGAAAGAATTGACCGAACGTCTCCCATGTGCGTATACACACGTGTCATTGTTTACAGTAGTGAACTCGCCGCCGATTGGTTCGCGACACCTTAATTGGGTCCGGACAGACAAGATGGTGGATATGCGCATTCTACCTATATAGGCGCCATCCATAAAGACTCCATAGTTATCTTTTTGTAAAGAGTAGTCTTTATGTGTCTAGTTGTCTTTTGTGAACAGTTGTCCTTATGTGAACAGTTGTCCTTATGTGAACAGTTGTCTTTATGCGAACAATTGTCTTTATACAAACACTTGTCTTTATGTGAACATTTGTCCTCATGTGAACAATTCGGTCAGGCTATAACATAATTTATAATGATCACTCCCTTGTACACTCACACATGATTGTGGTGCATCAGTAAGCAAATTAAATGTCACTTTTTAATATGACCAAATGATTATTTGAAGGAAGAAGACGGAGGGTGTGCTTTGAAGCCATAATGACATGAAAATTGGAATAACTTTTGAAGAAACCACCATTTCTAGTGCATTTGGCAGTTGTCTTCATATGGACAGATTTTCAATTATGGACATCACATTTCACTCGGAGAAGGAGAGGCAGTGACATTCGCCCACACCGAACGTAAACACTTTTACCAATGGCTCTTCTGACGCGACAAATAACAAGTATGATGTTTAACCCTTTCAGTGCCAGCAGTGCAAACTCGTGAGTTGAGAGCTGTAGTACAGCTTGTAAAATTATAGAGAAGTGAAAATCCTTTGTTGAAAATTGATGCTTCACTATGTAGCTTCACATTCTCGCCTTTAAGCGACTGCAACAATCATATCTGAAAGTAACAAGGAATTTGAAAATTGTAACTTTTCCGGCGTTGTCAAGTAAAGGGTTAACGTCATTAAGTTACTTTTAGTTTCAATTTAAATACCCCCCCCCCCCCCCTCGTTTATCTTGTCAACTATATTTTATGTAGCACGTGTCGAAATCTATCATGTATAGTATTGTAATCACATCTAAATCAACAAAAGGTGATTTTGAACTTGTTAAACGTTTTAGGACACCTTGGTGGCTTGCCTCTGAAGGGACGATAGATTTCAGAACTAACGGCAGTTCCAGCCACCGCAGTTGATAGATCGATACTTCCTTAAAAGGAAGTTGTTTTTTTTTTAGTTGGGGGGGGGGGGAGGAGGAATTGATCACAACAAGAAAGGCGATAATAGCATGGCACCAAATCAAGAAAAAGCAAAGGGAGATTATTATTAAAAAAGGCTTGTTCACAGATGAAAGTTAACGCCCTTTCATGACGACAATCAAGCGATTCGATATGATATAATTTGCATCATTACCAGTCAACCGTTTGGATACATTTGGCCAGTTACACGAAACTCGAGTGGGTGGAGATCTTTAAATTAGTACAATTATCGCTGCCTTAATATTTGAGAGTATCTTTGGTACAAAGAGAACGGTAGCGATTGTTAACTTATCCTTAAATCACATAAGTATCACAGGCCTGGGGTTGATAAGATCGGTAGGACTTATTTATCGAATAAAACCGTTTAACTATAAAATCGCCTGCATGTATCCCCGAATCCCAGTGATAAAAACATGGAAAGTTCGACCAAAACAGAGTAAACGAATATTACCAAGTTCATTTTATTTATTATTTTAACCATGAAAATCATAATGGTTCACAAATTATGAGATACGGCTTCCTAATGCGTTACTGGGAAACAGGCGCGAAGCTGCTCTTTGAAACTGGTTAAAAAATAAATGACACTTCATCTCAGTTTCAAAAGTGTTTTGCACATTTTTCCCGCGTGTAATGTGAACGGAAACTGGCT
>OZ007575.1:49099810-49214810 GCA_963931925.1 Onchidella celtica | reverse complement strand
GCCGTATACGACCTCAATGTTATGAAGTGCCAAGCTAAACGTAAAACGTTGCGTTGACAAAATCTTGGTGCTAACATTACACAAATAGGAAATCTGAACATCTATTGTAGAAATGAGACTAGTTTTCGGACACTATTAATCTACTTCAAGGCTAAACATTAGACACTTGACAGAAATTTAAGAACAAATGTATGAATCATAATTAAGCCAAGCGTAGACAGTGAGCAGTACATAAAAACGCACTCGTGGTGTCAAGCTCATGTAGCTATTGACGTCAGGCGGACTGTGAAGGTCATGTAGACAGTGTGTACACTTAGAGTGTCAAGGTTCTAACTCCCTTCCATCAACTTTTGAGAAATCGATGATTGAAGTTTCATGTGCTCAAAGCTTTTAGTGATAAGAATTTTATTCTGTTTATTAATACTTACAAATTACACGTTGAATCTGTTTGATACTTTGACACACAATAGAGAAGGCATGTAGAAGTTGTGTGTAGCGTGTAATTCAGTTCAGATAAATATGGAGATAGAACCTTTTCATTCTAAGGGGACGCACGGTGGTGGCCGGACCTGGGTGGCCACATAGTAGATCGTTAAAATACCGCTGGTAATTTTACCATTATCTTATTAAGATCAGTTTGTGTTAATTTGTTACTCTTAAGAAAACACAAACACTCAAGATTTTGTCTAATGAACTCATATTTTTTTTTTTTTGGTTGCTCATTTTGCATCAAAATCGATCGCTCAGCGGGCATTCTCGGTCTTTTTCCTCTCTCTGTCTCGCTCGTTCACCTTTCTTCAGACTTTGTTTTTCCTTCCACCGAACCTACACAATAAAGTAACATGCAACAAACTTGTGTCCGGAGATCGATTAGGGGCATTTTCTTTTTAATCTTTAACGCTGGGTCTAATTAAAAATTAATTTATAATAAAATACATATTCTACAAAGTCCCTCTCATCTCCCCGTTTATCCTCGATAGTCTATAAATTATCTTTGCAACCCTCCTCTCTCTGTTCCCCCATCCTCTCCCCAAGTCCGTCAACGACTTATGTCGACCAGTGAAGAGAACAGTCACGTGTAGCGGACACGGTATGAAAGACACTTTTTGGGCTTCCTCCCAGATGGTGGTTGAAGCCCTGGAAAAACGGTTCAATTTTTAGACCTATTGGCACCTTAAAGTCAAATCTACTTCATGCCTGCAAACAGAACACAATGAAGAAAATGTACTTTTTTTTCTATAGGTCCGATTATTATTTTTGTCCGATTCCACCGGCTTTTTCTTTCCATTCTCCCTTCCCCAAAATTAACCAACGTTTTATTACCCGCACCTGTTAGACTGAAATAACGTCTTGTCTTCATTGTAAGAATTAAGGACCTCGTCTATTAAAGGTCTTGTGTGGCTTATGACAAGGGTTAAAAAAATCAAAGATCACGTTATTGGCACGAGGCAAAGTTACAAATAGGTTCTCACTGATTCTTCTATGTTTTATTATATCCTCACTAACTAAAAGTAACGGACTTGAAGAGGAGAAAAGTTTGTTTTACGTTCTCGGACACCGCTGGCCCAGTGTCTGAGTGGTTAGAGCGCCTGCCCCGGATGCGATAAGTCGTAGGTTCCAACCCATTCAAGGTCGAACCAGACTAATTCTCCGGTAAAAATAATGTTTAAAGTCA
Source organism: Onchidella celtica (assembly GCA_963931925.1). Taxonomy (NCBI): domain Eukaryota; kingdom Metazoa; phylum Mollusca; class Gastropoda; order Systellommatophora; family Onchidiidae; genus Onchidella; species Onchidella celtica. Next base: position 49,213,135 of record OZ007575.1, on the reverse strand, counting down.
CTCACTCGTCACCGTTCTGGCGCGGGCTCAAACTTGGGTCTCTGCTATTTGCATTTACTGTACTAAAAATAGACGTGAAACATTCTCAAAATGTTTTATCAAACTGGGTATTTCATGACTAACTCTTGATCGGCGGAGACTCACATTTTATGTATTGTGTTCATTCAAGTTCTCTTCGTGCGTTCAACACACTCTAGTGGCTTAACATTGCGTCAAGGGAATAGCAAAACCATTTATGAGGGTAAAGAAAGGGAGATCAGTTCATAAATCACCACAGTGGATTCCCTTGGCTATTAAAATATTCTGCTGTTTTCGGCATTTTCTGTTTTGTCCCTCATTACCGGAAGTTTCATAGTCATCGAAGTGGAAGAAACTCCCCATGACTAACAAAGATCATTTCACAGCTTCCAGCTCTACTGGCCTATTGATTTACCTTTCGTAGGTCACACTAGTAACTACAACAATAGCAAGTTTGAACTAATATGAACATTTACTCCTTTTTCTGTTGGGATCTCGAATTAATAAGAACATTGTATCCCCATTTTCGCCTACGGTTTGTAAAGTAAGCCTTTCAGACAAAACATGAGACGCCGAAGTTAGTGTACGTAATTCCGTTCTGTACAGATATTACGTGCTGTATGTGCCTCATTAACGTCAATATCGAATTCCGTTTCACCTTGATGATAAACTGGTTCAAGGACAATGGCGTCCGATCTCCTGGCATTTCACAACTCTCTGATAGTAATCCATGTCAAATGTTAATTGTCCTTGACCTTTTTGGGCATGAGCTCAGGTATGCTGTACATCAAGATAAGGCGTATTGACGTAGAATCAACTCGAGGTAGGAGGAGGGTGAAAAAGAAAAGCAGGTGAAGAAATTAGGATGAATATAGATTAAAATAACCACGTGGACGAGAAAGGGGTGGAAGATGAAGGGAAATGACAAAGGCAACTGGAGAAACGCGTGTAAGCAAAGTGTAGTGGAAGAAACCGCGCGAGAGACAGGCGAGGATAGAGATTGGGAAAGAGAGATATGAATAAATAAGTCAAAGACAACTGGTGGGAGGAAATGATACCAGCGATACACATGACAAAAAGGAAAGACAGCTTTTTGAGGCAGAGGGTAAGAAAGAAATATGAAGATTATAAAATCATAAAAAAGATTTGTGGAATGTACCACAAGGGTCTACTTACTAAAAGTGCCACCCAAGGTTTCCAGGGTGCAGAGTACATCCGGGACTTTGATACTGCCGATTTAGGTGGTTTGCCAGATTGTCTGACGGCTTGACGTTTAAAAAGTGAACGATTATTATTATTATTTTGTATTTTGCATACTTCTTCAATCCCATTTGGGAAATTTGCCTCTGTGTCATTGGAGCCCAGTTGCAACTGGAGCAGACACGTCCTCACCGCAGTGCAGCGCCGGTCATTACTACACGCCATGAATAATTAATGTTATTGTCTGTAGAATTAATTTTAAATATTATACTTTTATATTGTACAAAAACTAAATAAGGTTTATTAACATTTATGAAACTTTTATTGCTGTTTTTTTTTTTTTTTTACCGACGAGACGGTTCATGTGTCCCCTGTGTCCGTCGCCCGCTCAGAGGGCCGGGCCACAACCCAAAAGATGTTCTCGTAAACTGACACCTTTTATACTTTTAGTCAGTATTTCTCAGGGGATAGTCACGGCGCCGTCGGCCTGGGCTGACCGAGTTCCTGAACAAATTTCTTTTTAATATTAGTATTAAACTTTTGTCAAGGACAAAGTCCACGATGGGGGAGGGGGTGGGAGATGGGAAAACAGACTTTGTTTTTGTTTTGCCTTTCTTTGTCCTTCTTTTCATGTACTATCTTTTCCTGGCGCTTACCAGTAACCACGCCACATTGGCAGGTGGTTGATGGGCGCTTCTATTCTGATAGGGTATCGTGCTATTATTCTCGAATCTCCCGCATTCTGTCAATCACCTTGCTTTCCCTATGTCCCTGCAACAGTATGACCCGAGACACAGAATACCGAGACGGACCATTCCTTCTTTCACTATATGTCCACAGCTTGTGCGCGTATAAACACGGTGAGGACTACTCACAGAGCTCTGTGGTACACTAGTCTTTTTCGTTCAATTATGAAGGGGGTGTGGTGTGAACTGTGGCAATGTTGACATGGATGGTACGCGCACAAGCCGCCAGAGGGAAAAATGATGAATTGGTCCGTCTCGATATCATGTGTCTCGGATATGACTGTAATCGTGCCGAGTTGCATTCTCAAAACTCCAAACTCAAATCCAGTAGCCACGTCTGTCTGCACAGAAACAAGGAAAGGTAACAGGGAAGAAACAATCAAGAAAATGTTGGGCCAATAGCCTTCGGTTGAGGCCCCCTTGAGAAAACAAAAGATCTACCTCAACCACAAAGGCACCCAATAAAATAAACAAGGGAAAGGGGGAGGGCAAGGATGCTTGTGTGGGCGAGGCGAGGTCGGATGGGGAATGGGGAAACAGAATGGTTCAAACCTGTCCAGTTTCCGCATTCAAGGGCTGACGTCCATAATGTCGTTTTTCTGCAGACTTCAGATCCGCGATGGGTTTGATCAAATACATTTTTGTTGTTGTTTGTCGTGTTGTTGTTTTGGGGTTCTGCCTGATGATATTAGTTAATATTACACATTATTTTCTTGTATTTAGTCACAATAACTCTGGATCAGAGTTTTAAGAGTCTCACTGAATATTATTACATTGCTCACATTATGATGTAACCTGACGCTAAATCTCAAATCCATGACGACCCCCACATTTTATGGTGCTGTGACAAGCTTGTTCTCAACCACTTAACCAATAGCTCAATTTTCGTGGAACATCGAACGGAAAGAGCTCTAAACTTTTGACTGTTGATAAAACAGAAAAAAAAAAAAGAAGAAAGAATTAAGCCTGTTAAGACAGTACAAATCTCTCCACCTTCTTTAATCGGCGGCTGTTCTCTAAAAGAGACCTGGCGTGGCATGAGCTACCGCACTTAAAAGAAAACAAAATTGACAAATGTGGATAAAATTCTTTAATCCGGACATTTTGCCCAGGCTGGGCTCACACAGCGAAAATTTCATCACTTTTAGTCATTATTTTTATCAGCAACTTCACACAAGTTGTTCTTTCTACAGTTTTGTTTTTTTCATAATTATTTGGCATTTTGTCAAGTTTTCGTGGTATTTAAGGCGCATGATTGAATATTGTCTTCTTTCTTGGCTCTCTGCTCTTTCTTTCTTCTTCTGTGTGTTCTGCTCTGTCTCTTTGTCAGCATGTCTGTCGGTTTCTCTATGATTCTTACTCTCTCTTTCTCCGTGTCTGTCCCTCTGTCTGTCTGTCTTCCTGCCTGACTGTTTGTCTGCCTGTCTGTCTGTCTATCTGTCTCTTTCTAACCCTCCCACATCATGTTTCGGTTCCACATGTCTACCTGTTCATCTTTCTGTGTATTTGGCTCTGTCTGTCTGTCTGTCTGTCTGTCTGTCTGTCTGTCTGTCTGTCTGTCTGTCTGTCTGTCTGTCTGTCTGCCTGTCTGTCTCACTCTCTCATATTATGTTTCGGTTATACGTGTCTACCTGTCCATCTTTCTTTGTATTTTGCTCTGTCTGCTTGTCTGTTTCTGACTCTCTCACATTACATATTAATTCCCCCATGTACACTTGTCCATCTTTCTGTATATATATTGCTCTGCATGTCTGTCTCTTTCTCACTCTCTGACATTATGTTTCGGTACTTTTTGTCTGCAGTTAATCATTGTGATACCATAGATCAGTATGCCATTCTCATCTTTCCTTCTTCTCATGATACCACTCCATTTTGATCTGCTCGTTCGCTGTCTGCCTTTACTTCTTCTCTTCTGCCGTTCTTTGTGTCCTCTATTTCGCTCTTTCACTTTTCTCGTTCATCTATTTCTTTCTCGCCATCTCCCAACGTCCACTCGCCCTTGCCTCCCCATTCCTGTCCACACTCCCTCCTTCCGACTATCCTCCATTAGATGCTACAACTTCGGCATCTCCTCCCGCTCCTTCTTCACCTGCGTCTTTCAGTCCATCTCCCCCATCCCTCTGTTACTCTGTTGGTAGTTCACAGCGTTTTGACTGTCCCAGTTTCCACCACCATCAGACAAATGGATCAATTGAGGAATTGGTTTTCAAAACCAATAATGGACCCATGGAGGTTATCTGAGCGAGGACCCAGAACATAACAAGTTTGTGAAATGCAATAACACCCCCCCCCTCCACCCCCCCCCCCCGCCAGACCTAAAAACAAAAACAAAACCTAAGGGACGTAACAAACAAACAGTTACTTCTTAAAAATCGAGGCGCTCTAACGGCCCGATCATTTACCTCAAACTGGACACTTTCTAAGCCGTCTATCAAAATCTTCAGTTTCATCAAAGCGGCCTAAAATGGATTCTGGCAATACAAACAAAACAAAAAAATACTTTTGTCTTTACAAATTTCTTAGTCAATCGATTCTTGCTGCTGTGTTAACTACACTGCTGACCACAGACTAATAAATTAGCCAGACTGGAAACACGAGCTTCGGGCTGTGTCATTTTTTACGGAATTTCCCGAGCGACGACCGTTTAACCAACATGGCCGCCGCTGGGGAAATTCCGATTCTAGTTCTATCTGCCGTAGAAATTTCTTTTTATTTGTCAAGATTGGTTGTACATGTATTAATTTCTTGGTGCGGAACCAAACATCCGCGTTCAGTAGGCGCGCCAAAATGGTATCATTCAAAATTGTAGCTATGCTGAAGCGTCGGACGCTACCGTAAACCTAAAATGGCGGATGGTTCATGACCTTTCGCTGTTTTGTGACGTCACACAATGGGATCATCGAGTCTGGGTATTTTATTAGTCTGTGCTGCTGACTCACATTTCTCGGTTTTTCCGTTCCGCCGTGTCCACGAGCAAGCATCATAAATTATTTTCCTTCTACTTTTTTTCTTTTTCTTGGAAAAAAATAATTAAAAAAAAGAAAGTTTCTAAAACACGCAGATATACACACATACACATATTCACTGGCACACGCGTAGACGATATAAAACAGCAGCACCGCGAGCACACACACACACACACACACACACACATACATAACCAGCTCCCTGTAGAAAATATCCTTCCTCTTTCACTTTTTTTTTTAGTTCTTATTATTTATCAAGTCTCTCTCTGTCTCTGTCTCTCTGTCTCTCTCTCTCTCTCTCTGTCTCTCTGTCTCTCTGTCTCTGTCTCTGTCTCTCTGTCTCTCTCTGTCTCTCTCTGTCTCTGTCTCTCTCTGTCTCTCTGTCTCTCTCTGTCTCTCTGTCTCTCTCTCTCTGTCTCTGTCTCTGTCTCTGGCTCTCTGTCTCTCTCTCTCTCTCTCTGTCTCTCTGTCTCTCTCTGTCTCTGTCTCTCTTTCTCTCTTTCGCTCTCTCACTCTCTCTCTGTCTCTGTCTCTCTCTCTCTGTCTCTCTCTCTCTCTCTCTCTCTGTCTCTCTGTCTGTCTGTCTGTCTCTCTCTCTGTCTCTCTGTTTCTCTCTCTGTCTCTCTGTCTCTGTCTCTCTGTCTCTCTCTCTCTCTGTCTCTCTGTCTCTCTCTGTCTGTCTGTCTGACTCTCTCTCTCTCTCTCACTCTCTCTCTCTCTCTCTCTCTCTCTCTCTCTCTCTCTCTCTCTTTCTCTCTTTCTCTCCACCCCCTTTCCATTTCAACTTTTTTTTCTTACAAGTATTGTCTCTTCTCCACCCCCAACATTCTTTAAAAAAAAAACATATTGAAGCTTTCCTCCACTCACCTTGCCATCTAAGCCTCCGGCATCGTATACATATTCAGCGAGTCACAAAAGACATTATCATCATCTCCTTCTTTTTTTTTTTTTGCAGTTGCGTGCAGTTCCAACATTAGCAGCTTCCTGCACAGGTAACGACACTTTCCAATTTCTTTAATTGAACTTTTTTCAATTTGTAAGATAACCAAGGGCAACCTGAGCCAGCAATTCCATTCTCTTGATAATGTCTGTAGCAGCTGGGCCTGTCTTTGAAGGATCAAAGACAAAAGGCATCACTTCAGACCAAAAGGAATACTCACAAAGGGATAGGTTATCATCATCAAAGTGGTTATAGCAAGTGTCTAGAGCAACTGTACTCTGTATACGCACTTTTCAATAGGGGTTCATCTGTAATGAATGAATGAATGGCGCCATATTGCTAAGCTCTCCCTTTTGGGGGGGGGGGGGAACCCCATCGATTTCTAAGACACTAATACGGAAGTACCGCAGATGATAAATTATACTCTTATGGCGGAAACATTAATTGTCTTTAGAGGATAATTAATGACATAATCTTTTAGTTTTTACAACATGAGGGCAAAAATTACTTGCTATTCATTGTAGCGAGATGAAAAAATTTGAGAAAGAATGTTGTTACAAGTACGTATGTCCCCCAGTTTTTTGCTCTAGGAGTACGTATTTAATGCCTTGTACGACTGCAGAGCTAGAGAGCTCCTCCAGAACTACTCCTAACAACAGCCTTAATTAATTATTCTTTCATCTTTTCTTTTTGTATTTTTTTCTTCTTGTTTCTTGGTTGAAAGGGTGAAGGGCAGGGTTAGGGATTCGATAAGATTTAGTGTTGAGGATACAAGGATGGGGTTAGGGATAGGTAATTATGTATAGGGAACGGGATTTAATGACACAGTTACTATATTTAAATTTACCGATGACGCCATGGGACATTCGAACTGTTCAACGCGGTGGTTAAGCACAATTGGTATGGACTTTTTTAGGGCGATTCGAGGCACAAAAATCAACTGCACATGAAAAGTGTGTACAAAGTCCATAACTGTGCTTAACCGCCGCGTTGAACAGTTCGAATGTCCCATGACGTAAATCTGACTATAGTAACTGTGCCATTCAATCCCTTTCCCTATACGTAAGCGGCCCTTGCGCAAAAACGCTTGGGATGCGTACACACCTATAACAACAGCCTTGAGAAAACCCGATTCCCGTTATTTTGGACAGGCCAAAAATGTTTTTATATTTGTAGGTTACTCATGTCATATTCAGTTCATCGGCAATGAACACAAACACATCATGACCAACGCAAGTGTTCACTGTGTGCATTTATCAAGTCATTTTTGTGGAACTTGATTAATATCTGTTTGAATAATGGCACTTTGTGTATTCGGTTTTTTGGCAGATAACAGAGATGTGTTTCTATAGGCTTCACCACTTTAACCAAAAATTCCCAAATTCTGTGACCTTAACCTTCCTCTTAAGTGAGACAACCATTGCATTTCGTACAAGGCAGTTGATATGAGTAGTCTGAGCTTTACTCATGGCCATTTGTTTGCCTCACCTTCTCAACTCACCACTCCTTTTGATGAATGACCTACATTCAATGCGCTGGGTTGATTTGAGGTCTTTATTTTAGGAGGTTCGCTGCCCTTGGCATTTACCCCTCACTTTACTTGTTTTATTGTTTCTTGTTCTGGCGGGGGGGGGGGGGGGGAGATGATATAGATAAATTTTAATCTATTAATTTCAATTTTGCCCGGGCAGCGGCCTTTCGGCCTGCTCTTTACGATTTCCAACTGCCAAGGTATCTTTAACGTGCGCAACGTGCACACGGGCCCTCCGAATTTTTTCGTCCTTATCCGAGAAGACTAGGTACTCGATCCTACCCCCCAATAGGACCAGGGACTTGAAAATATGAGAAAAATCCAATTTCCAAGAACTACTCGATCCTACCCCCCAATAGGACCAGGGACTTGAAAATATGAGAAAAATCCACTTTCCAACATGCCTGCACTGCCCGGGTTTAGAACCCGGGATCCTTGGCATGAGAGGCGAGCTGGGTTTTCAGCCAAGTCTTATTTTCAACCATTCTTGGCGTTATTTGGTGATAACATACAAAGAGAGGTCAGTTGTAGCCGGGAGTATAAGCAACTTTATTCCAGTAATTTTTACAGTTCATCAGTTATATACAGTATCGTAGTATATGTACACAATATTGCATAGAGTAATGAGTGTCACCAAATATCAATAAAGATAAAGTCATTCACACACTTTCATACTTTAGAATAGGTGACCTAATGTATAACCGACCTACTGAGAGTAATGCAACATGAAAAGTAGTGTAGGTAAAGTGGTGGTGTTAATTAATCACACAACGAATAAGCGGTAAATTATTTCCCTTACTACGTAATTAAGTATAGTCTAACAAAGGGCAGTAACTAAGTAAGTACACGTATGCATAACTTCCCTTGATTATATATGGATATATAACACTTTGAATGTGATTTCTCATGTAACGCTCACTGGTCTCGAATATACTACATGTTTACTACTGACTCCACGTTGAAAAGGTTAAAATACCAAAGTTATACACAAGTTCACATTCCCACGCTCTTTGTATCCTCTTTGCACAGCTATTTGTGGACGCCTTTTGAAGTCAAAGAACAAAACAGATCTAATTTACCCGGGGGATAACAGCGAAATACATTATAAAATAATATAAATGAATCAGTGACCTCCCTCCAAGCCAGGCTGAAAATCAAGGGAGACCATTCAACAGCTAACGAATATGGCTTGGCTTCAAAGTCCAGACATAAAATTGATACCTGGTCTGTGTCGAACATAACGGAAACATATAAGCTGGCATAAAGCTATTCCGTTGTAAAAAACAAAAAAACAAATGAGAGAGAGAGACAGAGAGAAAGAGAGAGAGAGAAAGAGAAGAGAGAGAGAGAGAGAGAGAGAGAGAGAGAGAGAGAGAGAGAGAGAGAGAGAGAGAGAGAGAGGTGGTGATTCATACCAATTTGATATTTTTGAAGTTGATTATTCATTTGTTTGACATTATTTCAGTTATACTTCACTCTTTCTTTCACATATTCTTTCTAATCTGTTTCTTCCCTCCGTTCTTCCAAAAAACCAAACTAACAATCAGTTTGAAAGTGACAACGATCAGAACAGTGGCTTTTGGGACAGTTTTTTTCTTCTTTTGTTTTGTCGTTGTATATTCTGTGTTTTGCTTTTTTTGTTGTTGTTGTTGTTTTTTGGTTTTTTTTGCCCATGACATCGACAAAGCAGTTGTTCACTTAACTCGGCATCTCACTGATAAAAAGTTCGTGGTTCTCTATTTTCTGAAACATCAGATCATTTCTTTATTACACAGGAAAAAAAACCGAACTTTTTTCTAACCACAATACAGCTCGCCTTTCTCAGCCCAGCAGTCATTACTAAAATTAGTATAGATCTAACCTTCAAAGTTTGATTTTTTTATTATTTTTTTTTAAAGAAAACTGTTTTTGATGTAGTTTCCAATTCAATTAAACTGTTAAAATTGTGAAGACAGACATATTAATGTTCTTATTTCTATTTTACGACTTACATAGACCGCGCTAGTGACAGAACGTTCAACAAAATCATTGACGTGTTCATTAAATAAAATTACCCTAATGGGCGCAGAGCAGCAATTCATATCCGTTATATTTTTTCCCCCATTCTTTTCCGTTAGTGCTTGAAGCCTGAGCAAGATGGGATGATTAATGGTGCCGAAGGGAATGCAGGAACACAAACATTCGCACACGTGTACAAAGACGCTGGTTGATACAACCATGTGGTTTGAAGTCTTTATGATTGTCACGAGTGGAGTGAGCGATAGTTAATAATTACGGGGGGAAAGGAGGAGAGTAAAATTAACGCACGGAGACAGGGAAGAAAAGTCGTGCATGTCATGAGTGGGGGGTCTGAAGGAGGCGAAAGCGCTGTATAACTATCACTGCAAGTTAGAAGGTCCTAGGGATCGGACCTGTGAATAATAGCCCATCGGGCAGAGATAAAAGGAAGCAGTCGAGAAGACTAGTGAGAGTCTTTCCAGTTATGACTGGTGTCGGGGACGGGCCGCAGAGCCACCTCGATGAGCACAAGTGATAGGCCATCATAGGGCCGGAGGCCACACATAGGCCAGAAGTGAGGCTGTCAGTGCAGGACAGTAGAGGCACATAAAGTCGTGGCAGTCAGGCCACGGACAGGGACGTAGATATGAGAGTGAATGAGATACTATATTGTTGCCATGTTGATAGGCTAGTGAACTGATATTATGTTGTTGCCATGTTGATGGCTATGGAAATAATAATGTGTTATTGCCCTGCGGAGGTGCTAGGGGAGTGCTAAGGTGTATGACAATAGGAAGGTGATACTGAGAGACTGCGGTGCCAGTAAATTATTAAGGTGCTATTAAGACCCTGAGGGGGAGGCTGAGGCCGAAGTGCCTTTAGGAGTAACTACCGGATTGTGGATCCGAGGGAGAGTGTGTGTGAGAATAAGGCCGTTGTACGGCAGTGCATTTCAATAATATAATGTATGCAATTGCGCTATTATTTGTATAATTATGTTTAATAAATGTGTGAGTCTGATGGATTGTTCTGTTAAGTGTTAACTTGGTTGTTCGTGATTGTTGTCCTGTCATAACTTATTACATCTCCCAGTCTGGGATTTGTGACACTGGGGGCTCGTCCGTTGTGACACTGGGGGCTCGTCCTGTTTACCTGTGGTCATTTTGACATTGTGTATTCGTTATATCTAGTTGTTTTTCTGTTGTGCTAGGAATTCGTGCTGTTGTCCTTGTTCGTGGTATGAATGGAAATTTCATGATGGTATGATTTATGTATGTTTATGAATTATAATATGTATTGATGCATGTATTGCTATGAATAGGTATTAATGTGTACTTAAATTTCTGCAGAGTGTGTGTGCGTGCAGCCTGAGGAGACAAGTAGCCAGAGCTCCGATTAGGTCGAGGACTTAAACTCAAAATTTCAAAAGTTAAGTGAAAGTCAAAATTTTTGTGCCCTGGATTGTGGGCTGTTCCTTTAATCTGTCTTTTTCCCTGTTTTTGCTGTTGTTGTCGTTATAGGTTATACGGGCGGTGGCGCGGGTTTGCTGTGTTGAACTTAGTTTATCCCTTTAAAAAGGTGTGGTAAACTTTGGAACTTCGTTCATCACAGTGACCAGTTCTGTAGGGACCTGTATTTTTGTTTAGATTGTAGCGTTCTATCTTCCTCGTTGTTTTAGGAAGACGTTTCTCTTGTCCTTCTCTTCCCTATTTGTAGATACGTTCTTTTTTTTCAGACTCTGTTCTTGTTGTACCGTGTAGTGTAATCGGCGTAGTTAGGTTGCATTTTTTTTCCATTATATTTTCTTTTTTAGGTCTTTGTCCTAGTCTGGTTCGTTGTCCTTGACGTACTTGTGGTCCTTCTACTGTATTTCTTCATTCTTGTCGTTTCTTTTTCCCTTTATAATTAATAGTGCTATACATTTTGTAGATATAGAATTAGTTGTGCTGTAAAGGTAAATTTCTGAATTGTATTCGGAACTGGGTGTTGTTATATCTGGTGTGATCTCAGGTCTCTGGTCGTGTCGTTACTGATCATACCGACAGGTTAGCCGTTTTTGTAATACATACCATAACCATAAGTCTGTGAAATGGCGGAACTCCAACAATTAATGAAGTTGGGTAAGGAACTTGGCCTGGAGGGAGAGGAGCTACGCGGCTGGATTAAAGAACAGCAGGCGGATTTGCGCGATGAGCGTGCTAAGGATAGAGAGCGAGAAAAAGAGGCTCAAGAGCGACAGAGAGAAGAGCAAAGAGAGGCTAAGGATAAGCAACAGGAAAGGGAGTTTAAGTTAAAGGAGTTAGAAGCTCGGCAACAGGAGAGACAGGCTAAGGAAAGGGAGCAGGAGATAAGGTTAAAGGAGATAGAGGCGCAAGTAAAGATTGCGGAGTTAGAGCTCAAGAGGAATACGCCAGCGGAAACGGCTGAGCGGCAGGTACACAATAAGGGTGGCGTTAGGATTAAGCTCCCTACGTTCGACGACCGGAAGGACGACATAGACGCCTTCCTTTACAGGTTCGAACTGAACGCACAATTGCAATGGGGGGAAAATAAGGAATTATGGGCCACGTACCTGGCATCGCTATTGCAGGGGCGAGCGTTAACCTACTTTAAAGAGCTACAGCGCGAAGACGTGCAAGACTACGATAAGCTGAAGGCTTTGCTGCTTCGCCGATTTGCGCGTACCGAGGAATATTTCCGGGAGCAGTTTAGGCGGGCACGTGCAGATACCAGGGAGGACTTTGCTGCCTTCGTCGCGAGACTAACGGAGTATTTCGCGAACTGGGTAGACTTGGCGCATGTGGGCACGGATTTTGCTAAACTGAAAGACTTAATGATCCGTGACCAGCTGTACGCGTCGTGCCACAAAGATCTGGTGGCTTTCCTGAAAGAGAACGAACCCGCGACGGTGCAGGAGGCGTCTAAGTTGGCGGAGGCATACCGTACGGCGCATCCGTCCAAACCAGTCGCCAGGGCGTACGTCCAAGATGCTGGGTACGTCGCCGTTGTCGAGGGGTCGCCGGCAGGACTTAGGGACAGGTCGCGTCAGCGTGGTGCCTATAGCGGGCAAGCCCAGGGGCAGCGTAGGGGCTATCACCAATCACCGGCATATGGATCCGGTAAGTTTGACCGAGCAGGAGGGCTAGGTCGCGGTAATGGCCGGGGCCGACTTGTGACCTTTGCCGATGACCGACGGCATAGGGACTCTAGTTCCGGTCGCGATGGGTCACGGGGACCCAGGCCTAGTGCAGCACAGGGAGCGGAGTGTTGGACTTGCGGACGCGTGGGTCACTTTTCACGCGAGTGTAGGGCCGCGAAGTGTTGGAACTGCGGTAGAGCAGATCACATCAGCGTGAACTGCCCTGCAGGTAGGATAGCGGCGAACGTGGACAGTAGCTCCAGTCCAGGCTCCCCAAATAAATTTCATCATGCGGCCGCGTGTGTTACATCGGACAACGGAGGCGGACAGTATTCTAAGTGTCCCAGTTGTGAGAAGTTATTATCTTCCTGTGTTTTACCTTGTGGGAGAAAGATCCCCGTTATAAATTCATGTCATACAGGAGGTGGTCTTAGGGTTTATCCGGGGTTTGTTGGGGACGAACCGGTCTCGGTTTTACGAGATACGGGATCTACCGTTGTGGGAGTGCATAGAGACTGCATTCGGGATTCACAGCTTACAGGTGAGACTGTCCCGTGCATCCAATTTTCGGGGGCCATTGAGAAATTACCCATGGCAAGAATAATGATAGATACACCTTTCCTTAGCGGGGAAGTCGAAGCAGTCGTTGGTTGTTTTCCAGGCGCCCAGCTCATCATTGGGAATGTATCACGGGTGGTTTCCCCTTCCGATGAGAACGTACAAGCATGGTCGCAATCAAAAGGTATTGACTTTTGCGCCGCGGTCGAGACACGTCGACAAGTAGCTGATAAAGATAAGATTAGACCTTTGGCGACGCCAGCGGTCAACCTGGATATCACGCCAGAGCGCTTGGCGAGATTACAAAGGGAGGATCCATCGTTAAACCCATGTTTTGGGGAAGCGCGAACCGAGAAAACGAGGAAATATAGGAACGGGTCATCTTCTTTTTTTGTCCAGGGGGGCATTCTGTTCCGTATGTACGTCACAGTGGCTTCCGTTCAAAAGCAGGTCGTCGTGCCACGGTCGTTGATTGCTACAGTATTGCGTCTGGCCCATGATGTCCCATTAGCGCATCATATGGGAAGCACTAGAACCAAGGAGAGAGTTCTGAAAGATTTTTATTGGCCGTCAGTATACAGAGATGTACGGTTATATTGTAAGACGTGCAGTGCGTGCCAAAAGACGACGCATAAGGGTCGTACACCCCAGGCTCCCCTTCAAAAGATCCCCACGGTTTCGGAACCGATTAAAAAGGTTTCGATAGACCTTGTTGATTTAAGAGAAAGATTATCTTCAGCGCGGACTATAGCAGAAGAAGCTTCGGGTATCGCTTCGAAAAGAGCAAAAGACTATAAAGATAGAGGTTCCAAACTGAGAATTTTTAAGCCAGGAGACAAGGTCCTATTGTTGTTACCTACGGACCATAATAAGTTATTGATGACATGGAAAGGTCCTTATGTTATTGAGCGAATTGTTTCCAAGGTAGATTACGCTATCCACATTGATGGATCAAGTAAGATTTTCCACGTTGATATGCTGCAGAGGTTTCATGAGAGACCAGAGTATCTGTATTCTCATACTAGTGTTGAAGGACATACCTAATGTCGTGTCATTCTTTGACGATATAGCATGTCATACGTCGACATGGTCTGATCATATTCAGACACTAACAGTAATTTTTCAACGATTACGCCAGTTTGGGCTAACTGCTAAACCCGCAAAGATGGATTTGGCATGTCCAGAGATAATATTCTTAGGACATATCGTGGGCAGAGGGGTTCAGAGACCTGAAGTAACAAAAATTGACAAGTTAGTAGGGTTGCAAATCCCAAAAACAAAGAAACAAGTCAGAAGCTTGGTGGGAATTTTAAATTATTACAGAAAGTTCATTCCAAATTTTTCCTCCTTGTCATCCTCTCTTACTGACCTTACTAAGAAGGGACAACCCGATAAGGTCCAGTGGACGTCTGAATGTCAGACAGCATTTGATAATTTGGTGACAGCATTATCATCGTCACCCATTCTGATATTACCCGATTTTCGATCTAATTTTATCCTCAGAACGGATGCGTCGGACTCTGGTGTCGGCGCTTGTCTTCTACAGGAGAAGAACGAATGTCTCCATCCTGTATGTTATGTCAGTAGGAAGTTATTGCAGAGAGAAAGAAAGTATTCTGTGATAGAGCGTGAGTGTCTTGCCATTGTCTGGTCCGTCCGGAAACTGGGACGTTATCTCATGGGACGAGAATTTTGTATCCGGACGGACCACAAGCCGCTGACATTTTTGTCGAGGAATCGTTCGTCCAGCCCACGCTTGTCTAGATGGGCATTGGCTTTACAGCCGTACACCTTCGTTATTCAACCAATTCCAGGAACCAGCAATCATATCGCCGACTACCTTAGTCGAGCCTAGGGCAAGATTTCAGGAGCTTATACATCGGAGGACAGGAACATTGACGGGATCTGTGTGAATAAGTCGACTTTAAAATATTGACATTATAAATATGATATGAAGAATGGTTGATAGGTTGAGTGGTTTTTGATTCTGTATTAAGTATTGTGATTAGTTAGCTATTGATGATGTGACACATATATGCATATTTCAGACCATATTGATCCCCATATTTTCCCCTGATTTCGGTATTTTATATACTGGGGGAACTGATAGGTCATTTTTCTAGTGTAGCTATTGCTCACGCTCACTCGTTGACAGTCATCTTGATGCGATTTGAAATTAATTGCATTAATTTTTTTGGGGTGGGGGATGATGTCACGAGTGGAGTGAGCGATAGTTAATAATTACGGGGGGAAAGGAGGAGAGTAAAATTAACGCACGGAGACAGGGAAGAAAAGTCGTGCATGTCATGAGTGGGGGGTCTGAAGGAGGCGAAAGCGCTGTATAACTATCACTGCAAGTTAGAAGGTCCTAGGGATCGGACCTGTGAATAATAGCCCATCGGGCAGAGATAAAAGGAAGCAGTCGAGAAGACTAGTGAGAGTCTTTCCAGTTATGACTGGTGTCGGGGACTGGCCGCAGAGCCACCTCGATGAGCACAAGTGATAGGCCATCATAGGGCCGGAGGCCACACATAGGCCAGAAGTGAGGCTGTCAGTGCAGGACAGTAGAGGCACATAAAGTCG
Organism: Onchidella celtica; assembly: GCA_963931925.1. Classification (NCBI taxonomy): domain Eukaryota; kingdom Metazoa; phylum Mollusca; class Gastropoda; order Systellommatophora; family Onchidiidae; genus Onchidella; species Onchidella celtica. Next base: position 49,197,456 of record OZ007575.1, on the reverse strand, counting down.
TGGCAGTCAGGCCACGGACAGGGACGTAGATATGAGAGTGAATGAGATACTATATTGTTGCCATGTTGATAGGCTAGTGAACTGATATTATGTTGTTGCCATGTTGATGGCTATGGAAATAATAATGTGTTATTGCCCTGCGGAGGTGCTAGGGGAGTGCTAAGGTGTATGACAATAGGAAGGTGATACTGAGAGACTGCGGTGCCAGTAAATTATTAAGGTGCTATTAAGACCCTGAGGGGGAGGCTGAGGCCGAAGTGCCTTTAGGAGTAACTACCGGATTGTGGATCCGAGGGAGAGTGTGTGTGAGAATAAGGCCGTTGTACGGCAGTGCATTTCAATAATATAATGTATGCAATTGCGCTATTATTTGTATAATTATGTTTAATAAATGTGTGAGTCTGATGGATTGTTCTGTTAAGTGTTAACTTGGTTGTTCGTGATTGTTGTCCTGTCATAACTTATTACATCTCCCAGTCTGGGATTTGTGACAATGATGATTCCAGCCGGTGGCCATTTCATAATAATTATTGTTTACTGGTTTTTGCCTTCGTCTAACTCGTTTTATTGTTTCTTTCTTCTCACATTTTTCTTCATGTTCTTGCTATCTCTCAGAGCCCTCAAAATGACTGTTTAGCTCTGACAAGGGCTTTTTTGGTAAGTCCACAAAAGGGCTGGTTAGGGCTGGTAACAAGTTGTAAATTGAGTCGGTAGTTCCTATAATGTTTGACTGTGCGGAATGAGATAAGCTAAGTAGATTAATTAGTAAGTGGATTCACATGTTTAGCGGTGTATCATACAAAGCCCGGAACATGGGCAGACAAGAAGAGCACATGATTTCCTGTATTTTCTTATTAAATCTAGGAAGAACGTATCAGACAACGTCAGCTTCTGCCCTTATTTCTTGTGTTTACATCTTGCTGGTAGCAACTGGCTGTGACGTTCCAGGCTTAATATGATGAACCCCCCCCCCCTCCGTTAGCAAGATACTCTCTCAGATGTTGATGTTGGGTAGTTTGAACTAAAGGGAAAACATGAGCATATTGTATCTGATTTTCACCGTTGTTTTTCATCCAAACCGTGGGATTAAGAACAACATCAACAACAACAAAAAAGCAAAACCCAAAACCACAAACCACAAACCATCGGCTATTGAGCCCATTTGGCCCGTTCTAGATTAGGTGAGACTCGTTTTCTTTAAGCGCTCACAGAAACTGAGACAGGCAATGTCCCCGCACACATATCGATTTGTTCTCACCAAAAATTACAGCCATCATCACCATCTCATCCCTCTCAATACAAAAACAACCCAGCAATGGCCGGTGTATTTATTCTCTGTATTCTGTCCGTCTTGTATAGTGTTAGTTTCAGGTTTATGTTTTTCAATTACTTTCCTCCTCTCTTGTACAGATGAAGAAAAACGTATTGAGCCAGCCAGGTTAATTAAAAGTTTGTTTTCAACTGTAGGCAATAAAAAAACTAAAACTTTACAAAGGTTGCGAATTCAATTATTCTAAAAATAAATAAAATAATTATCTCCCTGAAACAAGAGAAGTTATTCAACAGCTCAAGAACATGGTTTGGCTTTAAAGTTCAAGCAAACAAAACAAACAGAAAAAAACAACAAAAAAACAACAACCTGTGTACAGAAAATATGGAAGTAAAATACATATAGAACATATTTCTGGTTGTTGCCAGGAGAGTGTGTTTGAAACGTTTTGCGAGTTTGAGTTAGAAGTTGAAGATTTACCAATAAAATGTATTTTGTTGACCCGTTTTCTTAACTCTTTATGTGCCGATCGCCGATAAATGGGTTTTTCGGCGGGTCACATTAATTTTGTGCCAATCAGCGATGTAAAAGTGTAGAAGAATGCTAGGCTATTTTGTTTCGGGAAGAAAGGAAGTCACTTTCTATTAACAGATGTTGCTGTAGTTAGTCTTCATTCATTTTCTTCCTCTATTAATTAGCAAACGTGGAAAAGTTCATGGCACACAAAGAGTTAAAGAATAAAATAATATTCCTTTCATGGCTTGCAACTGGGACTTGTCACACGGGCCTTTTAGATCTCCAAGGAATATGCCCAAGGCAGTGAGCCCCTCAAAAATAAGGACCTGGCTATCATCACAAGATGTCTAACTGCCTAAGTCTTTCTCCACCATTGACAGATAACTAAAACAATTACAATTTTACAAATTTACCGATAATTACATTTCGTTGCAGTCTCCTAATTTTGCCTCCTGGTCCATTGCTCACCTGCAGGTCCTGAAACATTGTACTCCAATGTCATAGACACACACTTAATTCTTAAATGCACTGACTCGGCTGACATTAAAAAACAACAACATTTGGAAACACCCGAGACATGGAATATCAACACGAACCATTCCTTCTCCCATTATATGTCCACAAATTGCGCGCGTATAAGTACGGTGAGTACTACTCTTTTTGGTTCAATTATGAAGGGGTGTGGCTCGAATTTTTGCATTGTCGACATCAATGATACGCGCGCAAGTCGACGCACGGAATAGGACAAATTGATTAGTCTTGGTTTTCTGTGTCTCATGAAACGCTCAAAACTAGTATTTCAAAGTCAGATAAACGCAACAGATTTGATGGTAATTTAGAAAGTTTTTCAAACACTAGAGAACTGAACACCAGATGACTTTTTTCGGATACGGAGCAGTGTACACTATAGGGTTACTTGTTGTCATGACTAATGAGATAAACATTCAATCACAATCTGTCAACAAAGTTTAATTATAAACCGGTAGATTAATCGAAGAAGGAACGTTGAACTTAATAACCTGAAAAACATGATGCTTTGTGGACTTCGCAATCTTACCAGTGGCCAGACGTCTGTGCCCTTGTTTTAGTCCAATCAAATGTCTTCACGTCAGAACGGAATGATGGCATTCGTTAGTGATTGGTTCCGTTTCTGACTTGACCTAAATATAGCAATGAATATTGATGAAATGTTTCTTTTTATGATGGCTATTTGTTGTTAGGTGAGTATGGACCTTGAAATTAGGACTTCTGGGAGAATGGTTTATTCAGTTCTTGCCCATCCATCCATCCATTCATTCCTCCATCCATCCATCCATCCATCCATCCATCCATCCATCCATCCATCCATCCATCCATCCATCCATCCATCCATCCATCCATCCATCCATCCATCCATACATCCATCCATCCATTCATCCATTCATCCGTCCATCCATGCCACCTATCTGTCTATCTATTTATCTATTTATCTATCTATCTATCTATCTATCTATCTATCTATCTATCTATCTATCTATCTATCTATCTATCTATCTATCTATCTATCTATCTATCTATCTATCTATCTATCTATCTATCTATCTATCTATCTATCTATTTATCTATCTATCTATCTATTTATCTATCTATCTATCTATCTATCTATCTATCTATCTATCTATCTATCTATCTATCTATCTATCTATCTATCTATCTATCTATCTATCTATCTATCTATCTATCTATCTATCTATCTATCTATCTATCCATCTGTCTATCTGTCTATCTGTCTGTCTATCTATCTATCTATCTATCTATCTATCTATCTATCTATCTATCTATCTATCTATCTATCTATCTATCTATCTATCTATCTATCTATCTATCTATCTATCTATCTATCTATCTATCTATTTATCTATCTATCTATCTATCTATCTATCTATCTATCTATCTATCTATCTATCTATCTATCTATCTTTCTATCTATCAGCCATGGAAGCAACTTCCACAATCAAAAGACAGGAAGTACTACATCAGTATGCATGTTAATAATATCAACCAGCGTGTTTGCATGTATGAGGATATTAATATGTGTACCTGCATGTCACTGAACCTCAAATACACGAGAACTATTCAGGACGGTCAGCTCTTGTTCCATTTTCCTGACCAATCCAAGTATCCGAGACAAAAAGAAGTTTGTCAGACACTTGAATAGGAAGGCCAAATGATATCACACTCAGGATAAAGGTTCAATTTCGCTAACCTCTCCCCATTCCCGCACATCTCCATCGTTAACCCATTTACGTCGCTGATCATATTTCCTAGACCTGTCGGGTTAACCTTCAAATTATGAGTGCCTGACCCGTGGAACTGGAGCTGAACATTGACAAATTACGAATGAGGTCCCGTCGCTCCCACGAGGTTAAGAAAAAGTAATCAGACACAGTTTTCTGATGAATGAAATAAAAATCATTGATAACAACAGGAAACAACTCGTGGAGATTTCATATAGCCGGAAATGCCATTTAACCTAAATGAAGACCATGATAATTTCCTTCACTCGTCACTCAGTCAGATCAATTTCATTACAGTTTTCTGTCCAAAGGTGTAACTTGTCAGTCATAGGGGCGAAACAGATCCAAGGCCAATACATTTTGCTTCACACTAACACACCAGGCACTGCCCACACCGCGGCACTGTCTACACCAGCCTTAGTCTGGTTTACGATTCAGAACGTTTTACTTGGGTAGAGGATATCGGTGCCCACATTTGGCCTGCTTAATGATCTGCCATTTTCAAAAGGCTTTTGCTCTATAGGTCATCTATCGTCACCCGCTTACGGAGCGGAAGGGAGTTCCTTACCAAGAAAAATATTGTTACATGTACATCCGTCCCCCAAGTTTTTTGGCGCTATTTTAAAGCATTTTGTGATTCCAGAGCTAGAGAGCTCCTCTAGAAATACTCCTTACAACAGCCTCAATTAATTAGTCTTTCAGGTTTTCTTTTAGTTTTCCTCATGTTTTTTTTTTTGGTTGCCAGGGTAAGGGGTAGGATGAGGGATTCGAATAGATTTGGGGTTGAGGATAAGGACGGGGTTAGGGATAGATACGTATACGTATGCGCCCTGGAGCAAAAGGCATGGGGTGAGTACCTACTTAAAACAACTATCTAACAAGCAAAATCATGGAGGAAAAGCATGGTAACCCGATTTGTTTGATCCCTCACATACAGCTATCTGTTTATTTACATGTTTGCATACTTCTCTACTTATTATACTTAATATCCATTTTAAACTCCTTTACTCATTACTTGAGGCAAAATTAAGAGACTGCAACGACATGTAATTATCGGTTAATTTGTAAAATTGCAATTGTTTTAGTTATCTGTCAAGGGTGGAAAAAGACTTTGGCAGTTGGATATCTTGTCTTCTCTAATAAGGCCGAAACATTCGGAGGGCCCGTGTGCACGTTGCGCACGTTAAAGATGCCTTGGCAGTTGGAAATCGCAAAGAATAGGCCGAACAGGCCGCTGCCCGGGCAAAATTAAATAAAATTCATCCATACCACCCCCCCCCACCTCATCTCTCTCCCCCCCCCCAAAAAAAAACCGCCGACCGGCGCTGCACTGTGGCGACGGCGTGCCTGCTCCAGTTATAACTGGGCTGCAATGGCACAAAGGCAAATTTCCCAAATGGGATTAAAGAGTTATACAAATACAAATACAAATACAAATACAAATACAAATTTAGGTATGAACATCTCCAATTGTTGTTTTTTTTTAGGTCTTTATTTTAGGAGGTTCGATGCTCTTGGCATGAATACCTCACCTTTCTTACGTTGACTTCTCTTGTTAATGTTTTGTGTGTTTTTGTGGTTGGGCAGCGAACTTCCTCGGTCTGCTGTTCTCCACTTGTAAACTGCCACGGTATCTTTAAACGTTCACGGCGTGCACATGGGCCCTCCGAGTGTTTCGGCCTTATTAGAGAAGACAAGATATCCAACTGCCAAAGTCTTTTTCCACCCTTGACAGATAACTAAAACAATTGCAATTTTACAAATTAACAGATAATTACATGTCGTTGCAGACTCTTAATTTTGCCTCCTGGTCCATTGCTCACCTGCATATCCTGAAACAATGTACTCCCATGTCATAGACACACAGACAGTCTTAACAAAACAACAACAACAAAAAACATTTGGAAACGCCCGAGACGAACCGGTAGGTGCTCAATCCTACATGCCACAGGATCAGGAACAGGAATCCCCCCCCCCCCCAAAAAACAACAACAACAACATCCAACATGCCTGAACCGACCGGGAATCGAACCCGGTACCTTCGGTATGGGAGGCGAGCATCTTGCCTCTAGACTAACGTGTCGCACCAACAATAATAAAAAAAAAAGTTTTCCATGCATTCATATTAAATTATTTCTTTCGTTATGAGTTATGCACAGAAGGAATACAATCACATGTTAGTCTGAGCCCGAAAAAGAAAAAAGATCTCTCAAGGAGAAATGTTATTAAAGTTAAGAGAGAATGAGATCACAGTTACCATATTTGGCCTATACAGCAAAATCGCAGGAAATATTAACTAGGCCACATAGTGACCTATTTATCGCCAGCCTATCATTTGATATTGCGTAGGAATTCTGCACAGCGGCACGAGCGTGCACGTCTTCCCAGAAAAGCAGGACCCCTTTCTCGTCCAAGGTTTTACATGTCAAGGCAATCTCAGCTTCGTACGTGACAAGAAATCAGTTAATGCGCATTCAAATACCTTCCCGTCTAATGCACAATGCACTTAAAAGGAACAATGTGGTGGGTGTTATAACGGAGTGCTGGCTGCAATTTACCACTTCAGACCCATCCTTGAAGCTTAAACGTTTGTGCGATCTTAGACAGAAAACCCTTAACTTCGACCCGCTGCCAATTACTTCTGGTTTTTCCAAGGTCTAAACAAAAGATCCTACATTTTACGTAAGCTTTATGGGATTTTCCACTACTGAAGCACCGTTTAAACATTTATAAACCTCGGCAAACACTCGATTCCTGAAAATCTCTATAGCAGGTCCAATTAGGAGGGCAGAGATGCGAGAAGAAAGAGTATAACAGGAGCAATAAATAAATAAATAAATAAATAAATAAATAAAGAACCTGAAAGTACAGTATTTATAGTACATAAATCCAGAGGTTTCAAACGCAAATACCACCCAAAAGATTGGAGGCGAGCATTCAGACTCGTGACCCGGGTGTGGTCCCCCCCCCCCTTCCCTCTCCATACAGTGTGAAGAGGTCAGGGAACAAAATATGTGTTTCAGGAAGGGGAGGCTTAGGCCTATTCCTCTGTCGAGTTCTCATAGTGTAGCTCTCCTACGAGTTTCATTTTCATCTCTTTCTTCTTCCTCTTCTTCTTCTTATTATTACTATCATTATCATCATTGTTATTTCCCCCTTGATTTACTATCACCCCCCCCCCCCCAACCCCCTTCCCAGAACATTTGCTGTCTCCATTTCTGGGAGTTTGCAAAACAGTGTCCCTACACTGTGATTGTGATCAACAATTTTTTTAAAAATGTTATGTTTAGAATTTCTAGACAATGATAATTAAATTGTCTAAATTTTCAGTAAATATGCAGAAATCTGTACCCACCCCTGTCTCTCCCCCCCCCCCCCCCCCAATTTACATTGCTGAGATAATGATGAGCGTTGAACCAAGTTTCTCTGCACAACTTGTCAGATCTGTGATAGAGACACGTGGGGTTGTATTTCCATCCTTACATCAATGTATATTGTGTAACTTACCGTCTGGGTCATGGGGATATTTGGGGTCCGTCTACACGCATGTTTTTGTCTAGCTGGACACGAAAGAATTTGCCCCTATTTTGCGAATGCAAAAGTAAGTCTACACGGGGCAGCTCATTGACTACCCCAGGCTGCAACGGATGTAACCAATTCTTATGTCACGCATGCGCACGGCGGTGACGATCGTGGTACCTTGATGACATTAGGGTCTCTTTTGTACGTTTTGCTCGGAAAGATAGCCCATTCACTGACAACATGAAGACAACAAAAGTTGTTTTTTTTATCTCTTCATGTCTCCCAGCGTCTAAATCACGCGAATTCGCGGAATGACAGCAAGAAAAGAGGGAGATTGATACGTCTTGTGGGGCCTCTGTGGGAGATACACTGGAGCTGGCCTCACCTGCGCAGGTCATACGTGCAAGACGCAAGCGAAGGCGGCTTTTCCACGCAAATAAATGAATGCAGTGGTATTTACGCCTGGCTGACTAATTCGATTTTATTAATTTAGTTTTTGAAACTGTTATGGTTAATATTAAGGGGGTTGCCCACAACAGCCCTTTATTGGCGTCCGGGCCACAATAGGTTATTCGAAACTGGGCCATAAATTGGAACAAAAATCCTAGGATTATAGCAAGTATTTTTAGCTGTATTGCCTAAACAGCCCCTACCATAAATAAACGCCGAGAACAAATTATAAAGGAGAAAATAACAATAATTTAAAGAACGTTTCTGACTTTTATTCGGCACATTTGTTGCAGCTACAAGAATCCACGTTTCCGGAACGTTCGACAGGTTGTCTAGCGGCGGTAAAATTTTGTTTCGTCTGCGTCTCGTTCTGGGATGTAACAGAATTAACATTTCCTAATGCGTCCTTTATAAAAATATTGTCAGTATCGATTTTTTTAAAAATAGGCTTTCTTTAAATACAGCATCGGGTCCAAAGAAATAATAATCCTGGATATCAATACGATTGATTTCAGAATCAAAGCATAGACGATTATGCGGTGTAGTTACGATCTTAATGTGGTTCAGCTTACGTTTCTGCGAACTATTCGATCAGATTAAGAAGAAAAACTCTTTTGAAAATAATATTTTAAAACAGTGACAACAGCAATAAAAAAACAACAGCAACAACAACAACATTAAAGTCTTAGCATGGGAAATGACCAAAGCAGAGATCATTGCTTGATTTGTTTAAAAATATCACAGAAACATGCGCTCCTGAGCTGCACAATAGACGTTTTGAACAGAAACATCAAGATTGTGACTTTGCAGATCGCTAAAGATCAACTTTAAGTCACCTTGAAGGTTATATTGCAAATAATCTTTCATTTATCTGAATTCCTTGCCATACTTGTATCGTTAATATCCATAGTTTACACAAAACACAAAATACTCGTCATCCCTCCAGAAAGGGTTGTCAAACAAAACGCAAAAGCCAGTACAAAAATTAAATGAAATACAACAATGAAATAAGATATAAAACCTGACATTGTTAAGCGTTGTTTCTGACTCGAAATTACTGAAAAACTGTCAGAGTTTGGAATTTGAATATAATTAAGTCTTGTGTTTTATTTGCGTTTCCTCATAGTCATAAAAACATAAGAAAACTCAATACAAAGCCACGCCCACAAAACACCGTAACCTGACAAAAACCTGCACATTTTACATCACGAGGAACACAATAAATTATTAACAGAATTATCTAAATTCTGATTGATAAAAAAACCAACAACACATCGCAGCTGCATGATATCAGAGGCAATTTGACTGCATTATTGGACGGTTCCAACTTCCTGCTACCATCAACACAAATTCCAGTACGGCATTAAACATAAAAACATCGACATTTCCTGTAGAAGAAAAGATTAAAGATAAAACAATTTTACCCCCTCCCGAAAAAAAAAAGAAAGAACGAGAAAAAAACAACAAAAAACAAACAGCTACCACAAATCCGCCCTGCTAGACAACAATGGCTAACATCGTCTCCGGCACTGACATTAAATGGGCGGGGCAGGACCAGATTGACGATTTCTTTTGTTTACACTTGACAGATTTATTGATCCATCAGAAATTCATCCTTCAGATTATAGGTCGGGAAATCATTCTCAGCCATAGATCGCGGGGACCTTTATCACCATAGAACTGGGAGGACGAAATCCAATATTGTGTTATTAAACGTCTAATGCCAAATGCTCGGTACCACAAGAATATTATTATCTGGTCTATACTGTTTTATATTGTCTGGTAAACTTTCTATTTGACCAGTGATTATTTTTTCTCTGTAAGAAGAATTAATTCAATATAATATTTTTTGTCTATATCAAAATAAACATCCAAAATTTGTTTTGTACTTTTCCAAATTTCCCCATCGGGCAGTGTAGATAGGTGAAGTTAAGGAACGAAAGAGATAGAAAGAGAGAGAGAGGGAGAGAGAGAGAGAGAGAGAGAGAGAGAGAGAGGCGGGGGAAGAGAGAGAGAAAGAGAGCGAGAGAGGGAAAGAAAGAGGGAGGGTCAGGAAGAGAGAGAGGGAGGGGGGGAGATAGAGAAGGAGGCAGGTTGAAAGAGAGAGAGAGGGCTAGAGAGAGAGAGAGAGAGAGAGAGAGAGAGAGAGGGCTAGAGAGAGAGAAAACAAACAATGAAGAAAAGAGCCAGAGAGAGAATGAAAGAGGGAGAGGGCGGGGAGGGGGGGGGGGAGAGAGACAGACAGGGAGACAGGTGGAAAGAGAACAGGGTGAGAGAGAGACAGACATGGAGAGAGAGAAAGAAAGAGAAACAGTGAGGAAGAGAGCGAGAGAGAGAGAAAGAAAGAGGGAGAGGGAGGGACAGGAAGAGAGAGAGAGAGAGAGAGAGAGAGAGAAAGGGAGATGGGTAGAAAGAAAGAGAGAGAGAGAGAGAGAGAGAGCGTCAGAGAGACTGTATTCAGAGAAAATAAGACACCACATAAATCTGAATGGTGCCAGTAATTTAATATCCCAGGAGAGCAAGTAACCATGAGTTAGTAATCAGTTTACAAATGCAATCTACTCTTGAGAAGATAAATCCTGGTATATCCGTCTATTTACCATGCTGAAGAGAGGGTGGCTTGCCAATTTTTTTCACCCCAATATTTCACTAATGGGTTTTAACCCACCGAGATGGATGTGGCGTCGGTGACCAAGATCAGACATTCCTATGCAACTGCCACCCGCAAAACACCACCACGGGGAGAATAGCCTAATTCATGACCAGAATGTTGTTCGACCTTCACTGCTGTCAGTGGTCGAAACACTTCACGATCTTAGTTCTTAATTGTTCCAACTCCACTTTTTGCGCAAGAGAGAAATTCGACGCGAAACGTTCGCTGTCGCGATGTGGGTTACATGGGGATATTTCGACTGACACTCTTTCGAGGTCCGCTCCCACAATCGACGAACACACAAAAATAAATACTTGCACTCTAGAAACTAAATAAATCAATTGCTTTCAATTTTAGCAGAACTGTAGAGCAGTTTAATTACAGGAATTAATGTAACAAATATAATTATAAATATATATATCAATTCAAAGGCAACTGAATCTAACTAATGGAACTACAGCTTTGATAAAGACTAACGAATTCAATCTAACTACTTGCAGGTCATATGAGTTATATGGCAAATAGAATCCGCGCACGTGGCGACAGATTTAACAGTTTAAATTCTATTAATTCAATGAGACATGTTATGATGTGGACATTTCCTCTAGACACGCCATGGAGAATGCTTGTACAACCATGCGTTGTCTGGCGGTAGCTCTGAAACTGTCTTCAAAAGTAAGTAGAACGGTTCACTTTCATCATTACAAATTAGTATAGACTCTCACCATGCGGCCCTCACTGGGAGTGAGAGCGCTGGATGTAAACGCTGTGGGTTTATATCAAACCAAGTAGCTTAGGCTCTGGAGCTTTAAATCAGGCCCCTCACAATGGACTGCTCAACTGCGTCTCCATGTCCCTCATCTGGCTGAGGACTATCGCCGTCCACCTCGTAAATGGATTTTCTACATGTGGCCCAGAACTAAGTTCTGTATGGCCTTAAATACTGGACTGCATCTGCAGCTTACCGTCTAACTCCTGGATTGTGATTGGTGCAACCACTTCTAGCTCAGCTGCCGAACTGAGTTATTTTAAGTAACAGCCCTACGCAACGACCTTGGGTCGACATCAAAGGTCGAATTACTTCAATACAATATAATATAAATTTTATAGCAATAAATTCTTAACATGTTCAAAACCCCGAGCTTTTACTCTGGATCACGGTTTTTCTGTACGTCAACAGACGTCTCAATAACATTTAATTCCTACTCACCCCTTCCCTCTTTACTACCCCTAGTTCAAAACACGAGATACAACAAGTGCTCAGTCATGCACACCTACGCTGTCCCTCTATCCTTCCCCACCTTCTGTCTATCTATCAGGGAAAAAACTGTTCAAAACACATTGTTTACGAGACCAGCTCAAGGCCAAGTTATGCTGGCTCGTACAATAATTACGTTTCTAAAAATTACTTACTGCTCTCGCAAAAATTTACTCTTATGAATTAAATCTGGTCTTGACACATCCCCCACCCCAGTGAAAACTTAGGGTTTGAACGACACAATGTGTACTAAAGTCATTAAGTCAGAATACATTTGGAAGCCATATGGAAAAACTATAGCGTTAACTGAAAGTCATGAAAAAAATTGTTGAGAACGTGCATTCTGAAGGACATATGCGACGTTCTATAATATATGTGGTAATTGTGTATAGTGTAATATATGTAATGTAACAATATCGTTACAATTAAAGTGATAACCTATTTCACAAAGACATACTGTAAAGACTTAAAATATTGAGCATCTAGCTCATAGCTTCACTGAGCGTAATTATGACATATATAACATGTACAAACAATGGTTAATCTAACGTAATGGTATCCTGGCAGCAGTAGGTCTGGTCCCTTGGTTTGCCATTTCCTCATCTCATTGACCCGCAGACAAAGGCATCAAGGTTGTCTGGAACTCAGGTCTTGGTCAGAATGGACGCTAGTGGATAAAGGAATCACATAAATTTTGAGAAAGTATGCCCATAACTTGTAGGACAAATAATGTGAAACCATCCACGGTCTCCGAATAAGGTGAAAAATGCTCAACCTCAATGTTTACAGACTATATAATGATACTAAATTAACCGGGACAACACATCGGCTTGTAGATTATCATTCCCAGGTATAGCTCTAATGGTAAATTTGTATTCCTGGAGCGCAAGGCTCCATCGGGTAAGTCGCGCATTTCTCGCTCTGTTCGACTTGAGGAATAGTAATGGACGATGATCCGTTTCAATTATAAATTCGGACATTAATAAGTATCGAGAAAATGCATCGACCGCGTAAACAATCGCGAGACACTCACGTTCGATAATCGCATATCGAGTCTCTCTATCAAGTAGCTTCCGGCTTGCGTAAAAGCACGGACGTAAGGAACCTTCATGCTCTTGGAGCAACACGGCGCCGATACCTTTATCCGACGCATCTGTACGGACGACGAAGGTCTGGCGAATATCTGGTAAAACAAGCAGGGGGAAAGTAGAAAATAAATTCTGAATAGTCTGAAGGGCATCAGCGCACTGAGGCGTCCAGACGACTTTATTTGGAAAATTCTTCCTCGTTAGATCAGATAACGGGGCTGAAAGGGAAGAAAAGTTTGGTATGAACTTCCTGTAGTAATTCAAAAGTCCCAACAAGCTACGGACTTGTTTTTTAGTTTTAGGGGGTTGAAGTTTCAAAATAGTGGATATTTTGCGATTGTCTGGAGTCTGAACCCCGCGGGTTATGGTATGACCCAAGAAGTTTATGTGGGAATAGCCCCAGAAGACCTTACTGGGCCTCGCGGTAAGGCCAGCTCGGCGAAGAGTGGCAAAGACTTCACGAAGGGCCATCAAGTGGCCAGCCCAATCGGTCTGAAAAATACATATATCATCGAAGTAGGATAACACGCAGCGCAGTTCATTTAATAAGATGTTCATCATGCGCGCGAAAGTTGCTGGTGCAGTAACCAGTCCAAAAGGCATATATTTCCATTGCATTAAACCCAAAGGGGTTTGAAAGGCTGTATACTGTTTACTATCCTCTTCGAGAGGAATCTGCCAATATCCTTTGGATAAGTCTATTTTAGAGAAGATAGTGGCGTTAGATAACCGCGCGAAAAGGTCCTCCTGATTGGGAATGGGTTCCGCATCATAGATGGTAATAGCATTGAGCTTTCTATAGTCAATGCAGAAGCGCACGGTATCGTCTTTCTTCTTGACTAACACAATGGGCGAGCAATAAGGGCTTGTAGACCGCTCTATTACGCCTAATTGTAACATTGCACGTACCTCGGTGATTATTGTTTCGTGAGCGTGCAGCGGGTACGGGTACGGTTTTACAAAAACAGGCACGTCTGTCTGGAGACGGATTACATGTTGGACTAAAAACGTACAACCGGGCAGGTCAGTGAACACTGTCGCAAATTCTTGGAGCAGGTCCGTAAGGTCCTGTTTTTGAGACGGCGTAAGCTCATCACTGATATTAATATCACTGATGCTCTCGGAGGCTTGTAATATGGGCAAGGATCTGTCGATACTTAACGGGTCCTCGTCGTCGACAGTAACTAAAGCCGCGTTGGCCCTTGCGATGACATGAACGGAGTCGCCTCGACGACGATCATCGCTAGGCAGGTACTTTTTGAGCATATTAATATGGAATACTTTTTGCTGCCCGCGGATGTCTATCAAGTAATTGACTCTGGAGAGTCTCTTTTGGACTCTATATGGTCCCTTCCACGTTAGAAGGAGTTTATTTTGCGTTTGAGGCAAAAGTACAAGTGTCAGATCTCCGACGGTTAAGGCGCGCATTTGGGCGCCCTGATCGCGATAAAATTTTGAAGAACTCGCTCTAGCGCATGCAAATTGCAGAGCGGTTTTGCATGCATTAATAATTTGTTGTCGGAGATCGACAACATATTGATACGCGGAGCGCGTATCATAATCATCGGTTTCCGAACCGGTGAACAATTGACTAAGAATGGCCATCGGGCCACGTGGTTTACGTCCGTATAATAGTTCAAATGGGGAGAAACCCGTGGACGCGTGCGGGAGTTCCCTATAGGCGAAAAGAATAGCGGGGAGCTGACGGTCCCAGTCTCCTGGTCTATCGGCAGATACGCGGGCTAACATTGCCTTCATGCTCGCGTTCCACCGCTCGCAACAACCGTTTGATTGCGGATGATAGGGGGACGTTAATTTCTGCCTAATGCCCGCTAACTCCAGCACCTTTTTGTATAGTTCAGAGGTGAATTGTGGACCTCTGTCGGAAAGAATCTCGCCGGGAAATCCGACTCGCGAGAAAATAGTCATAAGCGCTTCAGCGATATGGTCAGCCGTAATGTCTTTCAAGGGAATAGCCTCAGGCCAGCGCGTCGCGTAGTCGATGACCGAAAGAATAAAACGGTGGCCCCTATCTGATTTAGTAAGAGGGCCCACCAAGTCAATCGCGACCCGCTGAAATGGGATTGAGACTGGAGGCATTTCCTGTAGGGGCGCGCGCGATGCCTTACCTTTGGGTGTACGTTTTTGACACACATCGCAGCGCGCCACAAAACGGTTGACGTCCGCGTATACTCCAGGCCAAAAAAAATGTGCCAATATTCGTGACTTGGTTCTGGCTGAACCTTGGTGGCCTGAAAAGGAAGTGTCGTGCGCGAGACGCAAAATATCACGACGGAACGACTTAGGAACTACCAGCTGTTCGACGGCGTCGCGTTTATTTCTGAAATTTCTATAAAGTAATTTATTCTTAATAAGGAATGGAGAGGCATTTCCATTCTGAGGTTGAACCCTCGCGAACAGCGGTTGAAGTGAAGAGTCGTTTTGTTGTTCTCTGTAAAAAATGGAAGGCGTGACATTGAAATCAAAAACGGGGGTCGCTAAATTACTATCCGGTGGACGCTTTGACTGTTGTCGGGTGATTACACACGCAACTTCTTCTGTCCAGATGTTCAAGTCGCCGTCAGGTGTATCGTTCACCTGTGGTAAGTTACCAATTATTAAATCGGCAACCGGATTCGGTAAAACACACGCCGTTACGACACCGGTAATAAATGGCGTGGCGACGTAGACCTCCGCGAGTCGGAAACGCTCGACGGAGCCCCCAAAAGTAATACATGTTGCCTCTTGTTCAATAAGTTGGGTCGGTCGAACCAAAGACTCCCGGACACCTATGGTGGTGCATCCTGTATCCCGTAACACGGACACGGGTATGGCATTTACATGACCTTTATATAATGTCAATGACCCGTGCTGATGAAGGGCCGACATCACCGGGACGGCGCCCGTCATGGGCGACGTGAGTTCGACGGGGCTGACATTCTGTGCAGCCGGAACTACGACAGTGCAAGCATTCGCAGCCTCGAATTTTACTTTACAATCCTTTGATATATGCCCAGGTCTATTGCACCGATAGCACCTGATAATATTCACGTTACGTTGGGGTGGCATTGGAGGCGCGTTATATGGAGTAGTAAAATATGCCCAAGGAGATGGGCATGGTGGGCCTTGATACTGGAAGCCCTTGCAATTATCCCGACGCGGTGGACCAGAAAAATTTTGCGGTTGTGGTCCAGTGGGTGGTCCAGCACGTCGCGGAAAACCGCGCGATCGATTCGGTGGCGGTTGGGAGTATGCCCTCGGAGACGGTGTCTGGCGATTAGTAGGACGGGAATTTCTACTTCCCGCAGGTGGAGCACCACTGACTCCGGCATAAAAGGGTTCGCTTGTTTTTGGTTTCGCCAGCGAACGATTGGGATGGGCAGAAGCGTACTGCTCCGCCAACGACGTGGTTTCTATTAATGTTTTCGGTGCCCACTCTTTAAGGTGGGACACCAGATCAGGGTGACACGCGTTATAAATTTGGTCCTTTAATATTAGCTCGTACAGCCCTTGAAAGCTACCGTCAGCGATGCCGGCTAACTGAATCCAGCGGTCGAGGTAGTGCTTTAATCGATCAACGTACGTAGAGAAGTTTTCGGATGGGTCCGGTTTACACGTCCGGAATCGTTGGTGAAACCCGTCCTCTGTATGTTGAAATCTTTTGAGAAGAGCCTTTTTAAGGACATCATAGTTTTTAGAATCTTCAATATTGAGGCCATGAAATACCTCAAGCGCACGACCAGTCAATAAATTTGCAAGGCACGAAGTCCATTCCGTGCGGTCCCAACCGGCGGCTACAGCGTGGAGCTCAAAGCGATGGATGTAAGAATCGATGTGGTCGATCTTATCATTGTAGGTCGGTAGCTTCGGCTTAGTTTTAACATTATTCGCGGATGCTAGCGGAGCCGCGGTGGGCTGGATGGCCTGCAATTCTAGTTTCTTTAGAAAAATTTCATGCTCTCTTTGAGCCGCGTTCTCAGCTCTTTTTCGTTCTTCTTTTTCTCTTTCTCGTTCTTCTTTTTCTCTTTCTCGTTCTTCTTTTTCTCTTTCGTGTCGTTCTTTTTCTCTTTCTCGTTCTTCTTTTTCTCTTTCTCGTTCTTCTTTTTCTCTTTCTCGTTCTTCTTTTTCTCTTTCGTGTCGTTCTTTTTCTCTTTCTCGTTCGCGTTCCTCGGCCTTCTCGGCTCGTTCTGCGGCGCGCTCCTCTCGAGCCAGCTCTTGGTCTTCCTTTTGTTTCCTTTCGCACCAAGCGGGTAGCTGATCATCGGGGACGCCCAACAGCTTCGCCGCGTTAATATAGGCAGAGTAATCAGTCATTATGCTTAAGACTCCGAATAAGTCTCTATATGAGATCTAGTATTGATAAAGGTCAGGTATCCGGATCCTTCACGCGATAACCTGCGTACAGTGAACTATGTTAGCACTGTATTCTTTACGATTATCCGATTAAAATAACAATCTTAATTATTAACCTGAAGTTATCAATTATCCCTGAGGCCAATTGACCTCGTCGGGTGGCCGCTACTAAGAACGACGAATTACCAACACTGTTCCTTCGTTATACAACTTGCAGTGTCCTTACTGTTATCACTGCGTAACTAATGTTTATGACGTATAAATCAACGACAATTTTATTTCGTTGATTAAAATTACAGCTATCTTTATATAGCTATCGTATATTTTAAATTCCGAGGTAAATTCTATTACCTGAAGTTCTTTTTAAGAACTACTATTTCAGTACTTAGTTACTGAAGATTCAAGGCAGGTGCACAACTGCGCTTGAATGGGGAATCTCTATTCCCAACAATATATCTAACTTCCGGCCTATGAGCCTTACTCGTCACAACAACCAGAGAATATAATCAATGCGTCAACATTGACGCATGATTCACACAGGCAATATATTTAAGAAAAGGAATGTATAATTACAATGTACGTAAGGTGTAATAAAAAACAACAACACGAAACTCGACGCTAGACTAACAAGAAAAGACGGACAATAACAAACTCTACAGTCTGAACATATTTACAGATAGGATTAAGAAGAGGACAAGAGAGACGTCTTCCTAAAACAACGAGGAAGATAGAAACGCTACAATCTAAACAAAATGTACAGATCCCTATCAAAGTCTATTCTCACGAATGCGAATCCTCACTGTTTTAATCACCACTGGTTGTTGCGAGACCGCAGACGTTGTCGTCGAAACGGCAAAATCGGCGACCAAGCCACCACTTTGGCACAGAGGACACGCACACGTAAGAACGCCCTCGCCACCGCCCGTGGGTTCCTAAACACAGAGAAAAAGTAAAATGAGCCTGTAAAACAGAAGGAGGAACACTCAACTCCTTAACGCAGACGATATTAAGGATGGAATCACTTAACTCAAGGAACTGGTGGAGATTCCTTTAGCCTTTGCGTACACCACAGTCAGTCTTTTTTGTCTTTCACCGTTCAGTTATGTTGAAGTCTCCTTGGCCTCGATCCTCGGGTCAATGGGAGAGCCGGAAATATGTGGAACAAATAATGAAAGAAAGCAGTATACAAAACTAAATACAATGAAGTAATTAAAGTAGCTCAACGTGAAGACCACGTGAGCACTGAAACTGAAAAAAAACAAAAGTTAATCAAAGAGAAAACCGATATTATACTCCAATCTAAATAACCTATAAACTAAACAATGTCGTGTAGTGTCCCCTCCAGTGTCGCGATGTGGGTTACATGGGGATATTTCGACTGACACTCTTTCGAGGTCCGCTCCCACAATCGACGAACACACAAAAATAAATACTTGCACTCTAGAAACTAAATAAATCAATTGCTTTCAATTTTAGCAGAACTGTAGAGCAGTTTAATTACAGGAATTAATGTAACAAATATAATTATAAATATATATATCAATTCAAAGGCAACTGAATCTAACTAATGGAACTACAGCTTTGATAAAGACTAACGAATTCAATCTAACTACTTGCAGGTCATATGAGTTATATGGCAAATAGAATCCGCGCACGTGGCGACAGATTTAACAGTTTAAATTCTATTAATTCAATGAGACATGTTATGATGTGGACATTTCCTCTAGACACGCCATGGAGAATGCTTGTACAACCATGCGTTGTCTGGCGGTAGCTCTGAAACTGTCTTCAAAAGTAAGTAGAACGGTTCACTTTCATCATTACAAATTAGTATAGACTCTCACCATGCGGCCCTCACTGGGAGTGAGAGCGCTGGATGTAAACGCTGTGGGTTTATATCAAACCAAGTAGCTTAGGCTCTGGAGCTTTAAATCAGGCCCCTCACAATGGACTGCTCAACTGCGTCTCCATGTCCCTCATCTGGCTGAGGACTATCGCCGTCCACCTCGTAAATGGATTTTCTACATGTGGCCCAGAACTAAGTTCTGTATGGCCTTAAATACTGGACTGCATCTGCAGCTTACCGTCTAACTCCTGGATTGTGATTGGTGCAACCACTTCTAGCTCAGCTGCCGAACTGAGTTATTTTAAGTAACAGCCCTACGCAACGACCTTGGGTCGACATCAAAGGTCGAATTACTTCAATACAATATAATATAAATTTTATAGCAATAAATTCTTAACATGTTCAAAACCCCGAGCTTTTACTCTGGATCACGGTTTTTCTGTACGTCAACAGACGTCTCAATAACATTTAATTCCTACTCACCCCTTCCCTCTTTACTACCCCTAGTTCAAAACACGAGATACAACAAGTGCTCAGTCATGCACACCTACGCTGTCCCTCTATCCTTCCCCACCTTCTGTCTATCTATCAGGGAAAAAACTGTTCAAAACACATTGTTTACAAGACCAGCTCAAGGCCAAGTTATGCTGGCTCGTACAATAATTACGTTTCTAAAAATTACTTACTGCTCTCGCAAAAATTTACTCTTATGAATTAAATCTGGTCTTGACAGATGTGGCGTCGGTGACCAAGATCAGACATTCCTATGCAACTGCCACCCGCAAAACACCACCACGGGGAGAATAGCCTAATTCATGACCAGAATGTTGTTCGACCTTCACTGCTGTCAGTGGTCGAAACACTTCACGATCTTAGTTCTTAATTGTTCCAACTCCACTTTTTGCGCAAGAGAGAAATTCGACGCGAAACGTTCGCGGCGCTAGTATAATTAGACTGTGATCTTTTAACAACAGCCATGATCATTAGGAGTTAGAAGGAATCGAAACTGTGAAACAGCTTGATAAGTGTCACAACGTATTTTAAACAAGAGTTAAAGTGTGTATTTCTGTACACTAAAAGATCTCGTTTTTTTTTCTTCAGAAAATGGAGATAGAACAAACAAGAAACAGCTCTTGTCACAACTTGTTTGATGCGGTTCTAGTCGCCTGTAGATCTCCTGTAGTTTTGACCCCCCCGAAGTGTTTCATGCTTTTAATGTCGCCATGACTTTTACTGTATTATCTGGTTCCAAACGAAAGTTTAATGCTATGAGAATGTTGCCGTCTATGGCTAGGGTGAAATTCTTGAAGACAGCGCCAGGCCTCTTGCCTGACTTGCAACAACATTGTAATTGCCGTCAATGATGAACACTCCAGTAACTATAGGGAAGCTGGGAAACCCACTTTCTCTGGTAGTCTTTCCGTAAACCGATCAGCTTCTTTCTTTCTCTCTATTCTCCTTTTCTTCCCTTTGTTCTCCCTCTCTCTCTCTCTCTATGTCTCTCTCTCTCTCTCTCTTTCTTTCCTTACTCTATTATTATCATCATTATTACACACTTGAGGCGACAAACCAGACGTGTACAGCGTTGAGAACATATCAGCACAACCTTCCTATTCAGGTTTTTAATGTTGAATGCAGGACATGGGGCACACTGCCATTGGCCTGTCACTAATTTACACGTTATACCATACGCGCATCTAAAAGCAAGCGGCTCGGAAATACCGGTATATACGACACTCTAAATCAGGCTACACTGTTAGTTTCCATATGTGCACATTGCATAATTTTGAGCATAAACTTCTGTGGAAGGCAAATTAAATGAATCTTCTCCTACCGAATAAGTCCACAAATAATAATTATGTGTAAACATCCTATGGTGTTGTAAGGCTTTGTTAGAACATGGTACCGGACAGCGTTCCTCGTCAGCAGCTGAACTATTTGTCTCTGTCGGTTTTCAGTTTCCACTTATAGACCGTTTTACTCCCTACTGTCTGTGGTGTCGCTCCAGCTTTCTTGATGTAGACTACATATTTGAGTACTGTCGTTTTTCTGTACCGCGAGGTTCTCTTGTCCACAGCATCCGCTTCACTATTTGTCGGAAAATGACGTATGACAAAGTAGAACACTCTTTGCCTCTGTAGCGGTGAGGAGCGGAGCGGAATGGATGTTGTGGACAACAATACAGAGGCAAAGAGTGTTTTACTTTGTCATACGTCATTTTCCTTAAAATAACGGAGCGGATGCTGTGGGAACAAGTCCACGAAGTTCTGAGATTGCGTTGGTTCTATGTTAAGCAAGACATCAAGATAATGAAAGAAGGCAGATAAAATGTTTTATGACATGGTCATCAATGGGAAGAATGTAAGGTTATCACTGGGGATAAGTAAGGAATGAAGGAGTCTAAAATCAGATTGTATCATCGAAACACAAGCAGACCTATAAACAGATATTTGGTTTACTGAAGCATGTTACACATGCCTATGTCGAATGAATAGCAGACATGATCGAGGTCCTACGGTTTATAGGCACAAACATTTTTGGGGTAGAAGAGACTGAGTTTGTGTTAGGTGTTTGTTATAGGAGGTTTTCGCTGCTCTAGGCATTTACACCTCACTTTTCTTGTTTCTGTGTGCTTTTGTGGTAGGGAATCGTGGGGTTTTTGTTCTAAATTTTGCCCAGGCAGCGGCCATGCTCGGTCTGCTCTTCTCGATTCTCAACTGATAAGGTACCTTTGACGTGCTCAATGTGCAGGCGGGACATCCGAGTTTTTCGTCCTTATCCGAGAAGACTAGGTGCTCGATCCTATCTACCATAAGATCAGGGAAAGGACTTTTTCCCCTCAAAAAAAAAATTCCAACATGCCTACACTAACCAAAGATCGAACCCGGTAGCTACCATACGAGAAGCGAGCACTTTGTCTCTAGACCAGTGTGCCCCTCGTGAAGAGACTATTTGTATTTGTATTGTATTTGTATAACTCTTTAATCCCATTTGGGAAATTTGCCTTTGTGCCACTGCAGCCCGGTTATAACTGGAGCAGGCACGTCGTCGCCACAGTGCAGCGCCGGTCGGCGGTTTTTGTTTTGTTTTGTTTTTTTAGGGAGGAGGAGGAGGGAATGGTAGAGATGAATTTTTATTTAATTTTGCCCGGGCAGCGGCCTGTTCGGCCTGCTCTTTTCCATTTCCAACTGCCAAGGTATCACACGGGCCCTCCGAATTTTTTCGTCCTTATCCGAGAAGACTAGGTACTCGATCCTACCCCCCAATAGGATCAGGGACACGAAAATATGAGAAAAATCCCAAACTTTCAACATGCCTGCACCGGCCGGGTTTTGAATCCGGGTCCCTTGGCATGAGAGGCGAGCACCTTGCCTCTAGACCACCTTGTCCTAGGCTGAGATTAGCAGAGCACTATAAGAGTCCCAAAATGAACCGATTATGTGGATAACTGGGAGGTCTATAGAACTAACCGGGGTTAATGTTGGCCAAGGAACGACAACTTCCCTGTATCGATAAATTAAATTTTGATCTGATTTATGACAAGATTTTGTTTTGCTTGTTTGTTTATTTTTGTCTGGCGGGTTGGCCAGGCAGGCATGAGGTCGTAACAAGTCCAAAGTAGTTTACTGACCTTTGATATCATACATGGAGTTTTTTTTTTTTTTTTTACCGTTCCAGGGATCATTTGCCTTCTGAGATATTTCTGGAAATAATAATAGTTCGTCCATCAGGTATGATGATGACCTTAACAACACCAGAGGAATAAAGAACAGAAATTGTTGAGAATTTCAACACATGGACAATAAAGAGAACTAAAGGACACAGAGGACAGAATGGAAAGACTGTTCTTTCATGAGTTATGGCTTCTCATGTGACTGATAAGTCCTATTTTTGCCCTGCAGACCCTTCCGCATAAATGACAAGAGTGCTCCGTTGGTTCAGTACCACTGGGCCTTTTCTTGCGCCGTTCTCTTTTTTTGATAGCCTGCTGGACTCTGTCAGCTTCCCATGCTTTGCTGCCTCTGGTAAGGGCCGCCCTCCAATTTGCACGATCAAGCGAGAGCTTTTCCCACTCACTCACATCAATGGCAAAGGCCTTCAGTGATTGCTTGAGAGTGTCTTTGTAACGTCTCTTTGGGGCCCCAACATTCCTCGTTCCATTGGAAAGCTCAGAGAAGAAGATTTGCTTAGGGATTCTGGAGTCGGGCATTCTGACAACATGTCCTGCCCAACGTAGCTGAATTTTTTTCAGGTGGCAGAAGATGCTCAACTCCTTAGCACGATTGAGGACCTCAGTGTCTGGAATTTTATCCTGCCATTTGATCCTTAGGATCTTTCTAAGGCAGGCCAGATGAAAGTGATTTAGCTTTCTGGCATGCGATTGGTACACTGTCCAGGTTTCAGCCCCATAGAGTAGGGTGGGAAGGACCACAGCATTGTACACTTTCAGCTTAGTGTCTGTGCGAATGCCGGCAACATCCCACACTCTCTTTCGAAGCCTGCCAAATGCAGAGCTGGCTTTGCTGATTCTTGAGAGAATTTCAGTATCAACACGAGCCGCGGAAGACAGTGTACTGCCAAGATAGGTGAAGTTCTCCGACACCTTCAGAAGACTGTCATGGGCTTTGATATTTGGGGTCACAGGATACTTGTCGTCTGGAGTAGGCTGATGGAGCACTTCCGTCTTCTTTGTGCTTATTGTGAGGCCAAAGTTGTCACAGGCACTAGAGAACTTATCAACACAGTTTTGCATGCTATCCTCGTCGTGTGCCAGAAGTGCACAATCATCAGCAAATAGTAGGTCACAGACTTGAGTACTTTTGGTTTTGGTTTTTGCCTGAAGTCTCCTGAGGTTGAATAGACTGCCATCAGTTCGGTACTTGATGCTTACCCCTTGAGGAGGAGAGCTAAAGGCTTCTTGTAGCATTGCAGAGAACATGATGCTGAACAGAGTTGGGGCTAAGACACAACCCTGTTTTACCCCATTTGTGACAGCAAAGGGCTCTGAAACACTGCCGTTGCTTTTGACTGCAGCTTGCATGCCATCATGAAACTGGCGCACTATTGTGATGAATTCGGGTGGACACCCAAACTTCGCCAAGATTTTCCAGAGGCCTTCACGACACACTGTGTGAAATGCTTTTGTGAGGTCAACAAATGTGATATACAGCGCTTTATTTTGTTCCATGCATTTTTCCTGAATCTGTCTGGCAGCAAAAATCATATCCGCCGTTCCCCTCTCTTTACGAAAGCCACATTGGCTCTCGGGAAGCAAGTCATTTGACGAGAGGTGATTCAGAAGCATTCTTGCCAATATTTTGCCAGCAATTGAAAGTAGAGAGATTCCCCGATGGTTGTCACAGACTTGGCTGTCCCCTTTGTTTTTGTACAGATGGATGATTGAAGCATCTTTGAAGTCCTGTGGCAGCTTCCCTGCTTTCAACATATGATTGAACAACTCGGTCAACCTTTCAATAAGCTTTTCTCCACCAAAGGCATACACCTCAGCAGGAATTGAATCCACGCCTGGTGATTTGTTAAAGGACATCTGATTTGTGGCAGTTTGGGTCTCATTTGCTGTGAATGGCTTGGCAAGAGCTGCATTAATAGGAGTCTGAGGGAGGCGGTCAATGGACTCAGTATTTATATTTGATGGCCGATTTAGCACACCTCCGAAATATTCTGCCCAACGCTGAATTATGGCATTCAATTCAACAATGCGTGTTGAACCATCTGACGCAAGAAATGGCGTAGTGCCAGAGCGGGATGATCCAAACACAGCTCGGAGGCTCTCAAAGAACTTTCTAGTGTTGTTTGTGTCGGCATATTTCTGAGTTTCTCTTACTCGCTCTTCAAGCCAGTCATTTTTCATTTTCCTCAGCTTCTTCTGGAGTACACCCTTACATGCACGCACTGCATCAGCTTTTGCTGTGGAAGAGGGGTCACTGCAGTGAGCTTGGATGAGACTATTTTTTTCTTTGATGAGCACTTTGATTTCATTATCATTATCATTGAACCAGTCCTGGTGCTTGCGGACAGGAAAACCAACTGTGCTGCTGGCGCAAGAGTGTACAGTCGTTTTTAGGTCAGTCCAGCTCTGTTCAATGTTCTCAGGGTCAAAAGTCACGCAATCCAATTTTGAGGAGAGTTCTGATGAGAGCTCGCTCTGTTTCTCAGCTGAGCAGAGTTTTGAAACATTTAGGCGTTTAGGTGGCGCTTTCCCCTTGAGGGCGACTATTGCGCCTCAATGTTAGTCTGAGCTTGCAAACAATGAGTCTGTGGTCAGTTCCACACTCGGCACCACACATCGCCCTTGTTACAAGGACATCCTTTCTGTCAGTCTTCCTCACAATGACATAGTCTATGAGATGCCAATGCTTTGAGCGGGGATGCATCCATGACGTTCTGTTTCTCACGGGGAGACTAAAATTTGTGTTGGTAATGAACAGGCCAAATTCAGCGCACAAAGTAAGTAAGCGCAACCCATTGTTATTGCATGAACCAACTCCATGAGGGCCCAAAACATTTGGCCACGCTGAGATTTCGGAGCCAACCCTAGCATTGAAGTCCCCCAAGAGAATCAGCTTATCAGCTGCCGGGACAGAGCATATGACAGATTCTAGATCAGAATAGAACTTGTCTTTGGCTTCATCTGGGTTTGTCATGGTGGGCGCATATGCGCTAATGAGGGTGGCTGACTGGCTTTTCCCAACTGGGATCCTGAGTGTCATTAGCCTGTCATTTATTTCAATTGGCATGGACTGCAAGTTTCTGACAAGGTCATTTTTAATTGCAAACCCAACACCATGCTGTCTCGGTTCGACTGCACCCTTGCCTTTCCAGAAGAAGGTGTATCCACCACTGAGCTCTTTGAGTTGGCCACTATCAGGGAGTCTGGTCTCACTGAGTGCCACTATGTCCAGGTTGTACCTGCTGAGCTCAATGGCAATAAGTGCAGTGCGTCTTTCCGGGTTGTTTGAGTTGTCCTGTAGTGTGCGTATATTCCAGGCTCCTAGCCTGAGTAAGCTGAATTTCTTTTTGTTTCGACCGCAAAAAGGGATCCCCACTGGTCGCGGTATACCAGTCAGGGTGATGTGAAGTGGGCTTTCTTTAGGGCACCTTTTCTAGCCCCTTCCTCAGTTGAGGTGAGCAGTGCTATCCTTAAATAAGGCTGCTCAGCTACTGTGGGTGCTGCCTCCCCACGCCTCCACTTCAATCGACGATGAAGCGACCATAGCCCACAGCCACCAACGTGTAGGTCTGTGCTGACAGCTTCCAGTCTATCCAAACCTGCTGCCACCGCACTCGCCCATCGCCGTTGGAATTTTGAGAGGAAAGAAGACGAGACAAAGATGAAAGAAGACGAGGTGAGTGTTAAGACTGGCGCAAAGAATTTGTTTTTAGTGAGAAAGGGCTGCGCAAACATCAGACTCACTCTCTCGCCTGGACACAACTTATCCAAGTGGCAAGACAGGGTCAAGACGACTGGAAATGTATCCAGGTGCAGGAGGATGCCAGAGGGACAGTCATATTGCCTGACCGGCTGCCTGTAGGCTACTCCACAGCCTCGCAGTCCCAACTGACTAGGGTGAAAGACCCAAACCAAAGAACACCAATACTGGTGGATGCTCTGTGTCACGATATCCAGGCCAGAGTGACGGTATATTGCCATCTGCCCTATCAATCAACCACTGGCCTGCTGCCACCAGCTTCGAAGCTTCGTCCGGGAAGTTTGCTCAATTCTTCGTCTGTGATTTAGGCAAACAAGCCTATGACCACACCGCTACCGGGGGCCAATGTGAAGGACTCAAGTACTGAGGGTCACATTGTGCCCTAGCATGTGGCCGTTGGGTTAGATGAAACCTCCTCCGCCCTGGCCGTTTGCACCGACAGGTGCACGCCCACTGATACCATGCTAGCGTACCAGTTCATGAAACAGGTTGTACTGGATTACATGTTACCAGTAGCAGATTTTTCTGACCTGACCTTCTGGAAATAATCCTACAATAATAGACCCTACATGTCTTGCAGCACTTCTGATAGGAGAAAAGAAATGTACAGCTTATAAAAAAACACAATTAACGTAAAAATAGTCTTTAATGCCAGTTTTTGAATAACAATTATCATTATTTCTGGTTAATTGTCGATTGGTAATTTGAAGTCCACGAAATGCCAGTTGAGCTGCCCACAAAATTTTGTTGTCAAAAATAAATGTTTTTGATGTCATATCTGACATTTATCATAGAACTTGCTTTTCTTGTTTAGGTGGAGCAGAAACGTCGAGGGTGAAGGATTGGGTGGGGGGGGGGGGTGAATCTTTTGTAATTCCCGTTGAATCAGTCCAAGTTTTGGTGTCTTGCAATGTTTTGATTAGGTTACTGAGAATTGACATGAGATCTAATGCACGTGATAACCGTTCACCAACCCACCCATCTGTCCACCCGTCTGTCTATCCATCCATCCCTCCATCCATCCATCCATCCATCCACCCACCCGTCTATCCACCCATCCATCCATCCATCCATCCACCGAGAGGATGACGCAAATAACGCCCTACGTCCACAATAATTATATAACATTAAATTGCAACATTAGAAAAGGTCGTGTCCAAATGCAATGATAACAGGGACAATCTCCTCCTCTTTCTTTTAAATGTAACGTTTTGGTAAGTGTCTAATTAAGAGTGTCAATTCAACAATTAATGACAACGGTTATGCAATGATTATTCCAACTCGCAGCTGTAAACATTTTCATCAGGAATTCCAGTGACACCGACGCATGTAATCAGCTGCATAATTTTCCCTCCCCATACTGCTGGGTGGCCCCAGGGCATTAAACAAGAAGAGCTTGATTGTCCACCCAGAGTGGGGGATAAAGTTGAACTTATTTAACAGGCGAGTGGGGCTTGCTTTTTTTGGGGTGGGGGGGGGGGTGATGCAAAAGCTGAGCTGTATTTCTATCAAACAACGGGGATGAAAATTGTACTACAGTCAGTTTGGGACGAGACTGATCAGATTTCAGCTGTGTTTCCTCCAATCTCTTGTACTTCCTCCAATCTCTTGTATTTCCTCCAATATCTTGCATCTTTTCCAATCTCTTGTACTTTCTCCAATCTATTGTTATCTCCTCCACTCTCTTGTATCATCTCCAATCTCTTGTATCTCCTACAATCTGAGAACTGAAAGTCATTGAACCAAAGTAAGGACAAACATCTACCCATAATGCCCTCTCTCCAACAAACACTCATACAGCCTCTGTCCTTTCCTCTACCTATAGCAGCTGTCCTCTACCTTGGGCACC
This sequence comes from Onchidella celtica, assembly GCA_963931925.1. Taxonomy (NCBI): domain Eukaryota; kingdom Metazoa; phylum Mollusca; class Gastropoda; order Systellommatophora; family Onchidiidae; genus Onchidella; species Onchidella celtica. Next base: position 49,168,924 of record OZ007575.1, on the reverse strand, counting down.
TGATCAAATGGCCCTTTGTGATGACTAATAAGAAAAAGAACACAAAGAAAAAGGAGAAGATGAGGAACAAGAGGAAAACGAGGAAGGAGAAGGGGAAAGGGGAGAAGACATCCCAGAAGAAGGGCAAAAAACAAGAAAGAACAGGAGAAAAACCAAACTAATACAAGAAGAGGGAGGTATAAATGCTAGAGGCCGTGATCGTCCCAAATCAGAGACTTCAAATCTTGGAAATGGGGGATGGAGAGAGAAAGATACAATTGAAATTGTATGTCCATTCAAAAGGAGCGTGGGATAAGTTGATTTCAGTCAGTCTGGAAGGGAGGTGGCGGGGTGAAGTTGTGCTTGCATTTCTCGCTATTACATAATACAGTGAAATGCCGGATTGTATCTCCAGTCAGTCTAAGGAATAAAAGGAAAATTAAAATGTCCAGTATCCATAGGGAATAAAAGCCTGTGTTACAGTGACACTTCCAGCCTGCGCAGTAAACGAAACCACTATTTTTAACGATGTCACACTGTGCTGAAGTGTCAAATTGTCCAGGACCTCATAAATGTTGCATGGCTGTGGTAAGTCACATTCACAGTGACCTGGAGACAATAAACTACATTCCTGGACGCCAGCTGATGTCTTGCGTTGAAATGTCACAGGGACTTTAACAGATTTTCTTAAAAGTTTCATCCATTTTAGAGTAAATCTTTATTAACGTGCTGTCTTCTCATGGATTTTCATGGGGATATTGTAGAGTTTCTCCCTGGTACATTAATCTCTAAGCTGCTATTAGATATACTCTTTTATCAAAAATACTAAATACTATAAGATGAGACAGCTCGAGCGTTTAGCGTTCACATATTTCGCACCGCCACCTAGTGACCGAACCTGGAAGTCATGTCACAACACAGAATAATAAATTAACCAGACTGGAAACACGAGCTTCGGGCTGTGTCGTTTTTTACGGGATTTCCCGAGCGTCGACTGTATAACAAACATGTCCGCCGCTCGGGAAATTCCGATTCTAGTTCTATCTGCAGTAGAACTTTCTTTTTATTTGTCAAGATTGGTTGTACATGTATTAATTTCTTGGTGCGGAACCAAACTTCCGCGTTCAGTGGGCGCGTCAAAATGGTGTCATTCAAAATTGTAGCTATGCTGAAGCGTCGCTCGCCACCTTAAACCTAATATGGCGGATGGTTCATGACCTTTCGCTGTTTTGTGACGTCACACAATGGGATCATCCAGTCTGGGTATTTTATTAGTCTGTGTGTCACAATGCCGTATTTTACAAAGGAGACACTGGGCTGAAAGAACTGGAATTGTTCTTTTACAATATCACCACAGGAAAACAGTCGGAATCACGAGTAGAAAAAAACAACAACAGGTCTAAAGTGAGTGTGCATGAGAAAACCCGGCATAAGTCGGCAACACGACATTTTAAGTTCTGTACATGTAATAAAAGACAAGACATTTCTGATAAATTGAAGTCAGTGAACCCCCCCAAAAACAAGATTTTGAGAAAACGGCATTTAATCCTATAAGTGGCAATAGCTAATTGACCAAGTAATTATTGGAGTGATTGCTGTTAGGAAACCGTAGTCTAATAACTAAGCAGTTATAGAGATCATAGTGAGTAGTGTTCACTGCTCATTTACAGTTTACCCTGTAACATTCCACGGTCCCCTAAACAACAGCCAAGTTGGAAGTTTGTGTCGGACCCATATTTTCACTTCAAAGCCGTTTTTCTCAAAATTAGCTCTGGCGACTTATGCCGGGTTTTCCCATGCTCACTCACATAAATGACAAGGTTTTCTTCATTAGGAAAGCTCTAGAAAATGTAATATCCATTCTTTACTGTCGGAACTAACACTGCAGATTCACGTTTCGAAATAGCAGTCTGGGGGTCGAATGTTAAAAAGTTACTTAGTTCCACAATTTTGCACCCCCTCCCCCCCCCCCCGCCACACACACACACAAACACGGTTTTGTTTGTTTTCGTCTCAAGAGCGCTGCACTGTGGCCACGACGTGTCTGCTCCAGTTGTAACTGGGCTGCAATGACACTAATGCAGATTTCCCAATATGGAATTAAAGAAGTACACAAATTACAACAGAAGTACAAGAGAACAAATAGTCTGGGGGATGGAGATGCAGGAACTATTTGACCCAGATACAATTTTGCAGTTTTTAAAAATTTATCATTGTTATTTTTTGTTTTGTTTTAAAAGAGCAAACTGGCAGTCCTACGGAATGCAGAATAGAGAAGGCAAGGAGTGGTGTGTCATGACTTTTGAAGTCAGTGAGTACTTACAATTGATCCATGTGGTGAGAAACTCCTCAGGTGGAGCGAGACAGATGACGATCTTTAGAGGGAGAGTGGATTCTTTCATTAGATGTTTTGGCCTTTAAATTCCTGGCATCTCTTAGTACCCCGGCCACACAGAGTTCATGACTTTCACATACCTTAAATGAAATGATTGGAAAGGTTATTGAAAATAGTTTTTAGGAAACCTAAAACTTACTCGGAAATGTTATAGACATTCGGAATTACGACATCGATTTTTTTTTTTCCAAAATTCATCGGGAAAAAACGAATATATTATATTCGTATCAGTATCAGAAAAAGCAGAAAAAAATGTATGATTATACTGTACCGGAGACCTCAATAACCTGTGAGCAGCCTCAGCAACTCACACCTCTCCTCCCCCCCCCTCACAAACACATATCGGTATAGTTGTGAATTTGTTCAGAAAGGATTTGATGGATGGATCGAATTTGGACGCCCCCCAGTAAATGTCACAAGGTAAAACTGCGTGATGCACGAACTGCTAAATGTCACACCTCTCAACAGTCATTATGTCAAAACGCCAACAGAGAAAGCTCTGATTGGGAAAAATAAAATAGTTTAGTATCTTGCTTGAAATGTTCAGACAATCTATGTCATTGGTGTGTCATTTGACACGATAGGATTTTCATCGTTTCAGAGAGAGAGAGAAAAAGAGAGAGAGAGAGAGAGAGAGAGAGAGAGAGAGAGAGAGAGAGAGAGAGAGAGAGAGAGAGAGAGAGAGAGAGAGAGAGAGAGAGACAGAGAGACAGAGAGACAGAGAGAGACAGAGAGACAGAGAGACAGAGAGACAGAGAGAGAGAGAAAGAAAGAGAGAGAGACTGGGGAGAGGGGGGGAGAGAAATCGAGAGAGAGAGAGAGAGACTGGGGAGAGAGAGAGAGAGAGAGAGAGAGAGAGAGAGAGAGAGAGAGAGAGAGAGAGAAAGAGAAAGAGAGAAAGAGAGAACGTAATTATCGTCCTCGCCCCCACCGAAAAAAAAAAATGAAATGGCGGAAAGTGTTTCGATCCCAGCTTTAGCATTTAAAGAAAATGAGAGTTCAGGTCTTTGTCTTCAGATGATCTCGCTCTTGGCATTTGCACTTTAGGAAAACGAGACGAACCAAGAGCATACAAAAATTAGTATACCACACCTGCTGATATGCTAGCACATCTTGCAACATCTTTCAACGTACTTACAAGTCAGTCCGCCCAAGACATCCCATTCCCAATAGGAATTATACTATTTTTAGCTCGCCCTTTCTACTTCAACAATTGAATGCAGAAAATCAACAGTTTTAGTGTTGCCGTTATTGTATGAACTCAGTACAATTCTTTTTATACTCACTGACACTCTCCAAGGCTAATGTTGGCTACGCTAACGGAGTTGACATAGATGTGCCTATTCAAACTGCTTCAAGAGTAAACTTCCTCACGATTCTCTGCTTCCAGTCACAGCCCATGTTTGGAAAAGCCGAGAGATGACAGCGTTTTTTACAGCATTACAACAGGCTTTCGAAATGGCATTTTTAATACTGTTTGCATTGGACGTGACGCTAAGTGTCCATGAGAAAATATCAGCAAAATCTAGGCAAAAATATTGGAAGAGAATGAGTAATCTTTTTATTTTTTTTTACAATTAACTGATTCATGGTGTGCGCGTTTAATGTAGTTGTATAACGTTCTCCCTTGGTTTGTCAAGGCTTTATTTGAGTTGAATTGAAATATGAGTGAAACGGAAGAAGGAAGTTTATGCATGGACTATATTAAATTGAAGTACTGGAAAAAGCTGCTGCAGATAATTGTACAAAAAAAAAAAAAAAGAAAACTTAAGACCACGAATATAAGGATTTTTTAATTTCCAAAGGTCGCGGATGTAGAGGGGGGGGGGGGAGGGGGGAGGGTATTTGATAAGGCAAATTCTTTTTGAGACTTGTCATCAAAAGATTCGCAATGAAATTTTGATGACAAGCTCATGACCAGTTTCCGAAAAAGTCCAAGTGACTATGTCGCTAACAAGAAGGAAAGTTATTGTTGGCAATAAATCACACCAAATACCAGGTCTGGATATTATAAGGGGGCAAAGGGGGCAATTGTCTCGGGCCCTCCTACCTGATGGCCCCCCCCCCCCTAAATGAGAATATGATAATGAATTTATAGCTCTGTACTGTAAATTTGGGAGTCGGCCATTGTTATCTATAGAAAAAAAACAACAAAAAAACGCCCATAACAGCATACTTTTGTAATTTGTATTACCGAAAACTTTAAAAATCTGCTTGGAGGTCTGCTGGCATGTATTTACATGCATACATGCATTTACCTCAGATAGATATATCTCATATAATCTTTGCATATATGTATAGATTGGTCAGTTCCTATTGTATGTATGGTCTTTGATGTGCCAATGTTGTGATTTGCCGTTGTATTGCAATATCTGCGTGTGAAGAGTCCACCGAACCTGCAGTACCTCGTGCCAAGGTCTAAATCCGGTCCTGTCCAATCCTAGTTCTAACTCTTACTCTAATCTTACCCCCCCCCCCTCCAACCCACTCCCCCAAATTCAGTGTGGAAATAAAGCCCAGCTTAGCCATATAGCGCTGATAGTCACGTATTTAACTGTTTTTATTTCTCTTGACCCATCAGGCCAGGCAAGTCTAATTCCTCTGAGCAATAAATGTAGAAATTAATGATGGTGGAAGACTGTTGGCCGTAGTTATCGGTCATCTCTAGCGTCAGAAGAGTAGTTATTTTAGGACCAAATAAACAGAACAGTAATAGAACTATGAAAAGCAAATCTTGAACTCTCCATTATGTTTTTTTGTCGCACTAAACCGTGCACCAGCGTCAAGATAGTGCAAGTGAACGCAACTGGCGCCGGAAACGGGTAAAAGCTTAAAGTAATCTTAAATCTATTTCTACTCGCGCCAGGGTGCAGTTGAATTTATAGCTATAGATCTACGTGTTACCAAATACAACACAATCAAAGTTTTTTCTCTTTCTTTTTTTTTCATAGATACATGATTGTTTCTCTTTTTTTTTCCACCAAAATATCAGACAAACGTGATCAATGTTGCCTATATAGATAAAGATGAAAAAACAAAGATAAAGTGAAAGGATAAAAAATCTGAAAAAATGTTTAAAAAAAAATAATAAAAAATTTTCCGGTGTAATGCTAAGCTTTAATGTTGGAGCCTTGAAAAAATTGAAAATCCGATAGGCTGCAGCGCGTAAGACAAGACAGAAGACTATTTTAAAATCTATTTAAACTAGAAAGAAACCAATTAAACGATGTGAATGTCCGAGCTCTTGTCCATAAACCACGAGTTTTAATTTTATCTAAATTAGTTTTGGCTCGACGCCTCTGGGAGGAAAATAATTTAATCACGCATTTAAACGAATTAGTTGAAATTCAGGTCAGACACATTTTTATAGCTAGAGAAATTGAATTTAGAGACACCAGCGATAAGGAACGAATTGAGTTGTTGTAGGAATTTAAAAGATTAGAAAAAAAAAGGACATCTTTTTGTCGCGAAAGTGCAATTTTTTGTGTTACTGATGGCATGAAACGAGATCCATGACCCACATGGATTATCATGTGAGGATTTGAAACAATAACATTGCCAAAAAACAAACAAGCAAAAATGCCCTGTAGCTAAATCTCGCAATAACTTGTCTGGGCACCTGGCATGAGGACATTGTCAAAAACACATGTTGTTCTAGAGCAGGAGATGCCAGTTTCTTGTTTGTCAGAATTGTGTAAAATCTGGTTCAGCTGAGGTTGTCCTTTCCACTCCCGTGTACTTATTAAAACATTCCAGATTTTCTGAAATCATTTGCCTCTCCCAAACTGTAACCAACCAGTTTGGTGATGACGCACACGGTCAGATGCATTAGAATTGAACAGTCCTCAAAATGCTATCATACCCTCACCCTCTGGTACCTTGTCGAACTGGAGAAACATCAAACATAGCAGAAATGTATAAAGAAGAAAACTTAGTTACACTGCCTGGAATCCCCAAAGATGTATCATCATTTGTCTGGAATACTCTACATGAACAGAATGAGCAAAACTTGTTGAGCAGAATATACCTGGTAATTATGGCTATTTGAGCCGCGCCAAACGAATCGAAAGTTTCACGGGGAGGGTCAGAACAACTCAAACACCTCAGGGAGCTATCATACTAAGCCTGGTCAGACACAGTCAGGTGCTGCCAGCAAATAATTATACACCAACGAAATGATGGCAGAAGCGAACTGTGTCTCACCGGCTTGGTATGATAAGATCTTCCAGGATTTACTGACAAAATAATACAGGAAAATATAGCGTGCACTTCTTATCTGCCAGCAGCTGGCTGTGTCGTTCCAGGCTCAGTCTGCCCCCCCCCTCGCCCCCGCTAATGCTGTTCTATCAGTCAGTACGTCCACACGCTGCTTTGGTTCACGGAGAACGTTTCTGCTCAAGTGGAGACACGCCTTACACATTTGTCAAGTCTTACATGATCCCGGAAATAAGAAATTTACTTCTTCTTTTTTTTTTTTAGCAGGTGGAATGATCATACGTAGCCATGCGTGAACATTCAATCCCTGCTCACTGACAGCCTCCCCTTCTTACGGCTTTTTCTGGTCCCCGCACAAAAATAACAAAATTAAAGGAAAATAGGCTATATCAGATGGGAGGATTTTGCTTTTTCAGTTTATTCCTTTCTTTTTCCATCGTTCAGTCTTGACCAGGATTGTGCCTCTACTATGTCCCTCACACCCCTCCCCCCCTCAAAGATTTTGTTAAAAAACAATAGACAAACATAAATGGTAGGGTGGGGAGGAAGAGGGGGGGGGGATCTTTCTCCCTTTGCTGGCTTCCATCTTATCAAATCCGTTTTTGTTTACTTCTTGAAAAGGAAAATATTGTTTTCGCCATCATGACCTGTTTCTGTCTTTTTATTCCTTTCTTCTCTTTCTCCTTCTCTCCTCTGCCTTTTGCCCTTAGGCTTAAGCTTAGAATGACACAGGGAATTTGCCGTGTTTTTGTGAAAACAGTTTTACTCATGAATCTTTCTATCTTCAACACGCCATTGCTGTAGACCAGAATGGAATAAATCGCGAGAAAAGTAATTAGAATTAGCTTCTCATTAAGACTGACATTTTCATGGTTTTTGTTGTTAATCGCCTTCTTTAATGCAAGAAATCTGTGACAAGAATGAAATAACTTGCAAGCTCGGGTCAGATGACAAACAGTGGCCGCAGTGAAAAGAGCAACTGAATAATTATAGGATTGATGAAATGTTATGAAGAAACCTACAGAGAATCTTTGGGGTCGCAGCAAGGCTTGAAGCGAAGTCAAATATAGCAAAAAGAAGAAGAAAAATGTGTATGTATGTCGCAAAGCCTCGCTCAAGAAGTAATACAGAAACGATACAATAAAACGCACAAGGAAAAGGAAAGACAAGTCAAACTTTCGGTCGATTGATCTTCTTCAGGAAAAAGAAATTGTAACAGGATAGAAAAGAAAATAGAAAAAAAGCCACAGAATAGGGAACTGCCAGAAGCGTAAGAAGCCCACTTTTCGTGACTATAGGAAGTATGCGAACCGCCATTTTTGGTGAAATATAACTTCACTTGACCTAACTGGCGGTAAACAATACCCGTTTGTACATTTCCACGGGGAGTAAGAGCTTACAAACGGCTCTAAATAGTTTCAATCAACCCAAAAATACAAACAAACCGCAGTAGACAGATATAGATATACACTGTCTTTGGTGAAGAAGGTCTTTTTCAATTCTTGATGCCGGCGTGACCTAATTTCGCAATTTGGCGGAAGTGAGATATCTATTTAAATATAATACTCTCTGATGTTACATTGAACGTAGTTGCCGGCGTGGTTAGTTGTGAACAAACGATCTCATCCCAAATGGCGCAGGGTAGTCAAAATTGATGTCGTATTCCTTGCCTTGTGCCGCTTCTGGTAGTATTTCTGTTCTGTCGTCGAGACTAACTGGTCAGTCGGCAAACTTACCGAAAGCGAAACAAAATCAAAGCCTCAGCGTCACGGCTCTAAGTTTAGCAAGGCATACTTTGCATTGCCAATGTTTTGTTGTATGCAAACTCTCTCGGTTATTGCAAAGATTTAACTGGCATTTGGCAGAATCACACAACTAGTGAGGCTCGAGACTCTCCAGTGGAGAACTCCACAATTAGAAATTGTATACGAGTTCTAGTACTGATGTCAAAACTTTAAAACAAAACATTTCTGACGCTGTGAGGTCAACTGTAAAACACCCACACACCCACACAAAACACCCACTCACACATACATCATTCGCTCACACACACACAAATGACTGTTAGTTCCTTTCACAGAGGCCACAAAATGGCTTTCCTCACAGAACTTTTTAAACCTCAAAATATCGACTCTGATAACGTTGGACATTCATTACAAAATATTCCAATTGTCACGGGACATCGCTTATACTGATAACAATCATTGTCTGGAAAATTACATTCCAGTATCATTTCTTCATTTGTATAATGATAATTCTTAATGTTCGAGACCGGTCTTTCCAACAAAATAACAACAACAACAAAACAATAATAATAATAATAATAATACAAGGGTGAAATAGACAACAGCTTGATTTCATTCGATCTAAGAAATTGCTGTTCTCATAATTTTAGACTACCTTTACTGAAAATAGCTGCGGAGCATTGCATGATGATCGGAATCGCAATGTTGGCGACATAAGTAACACGTACTAATTGTAAGTTCTGATACAACCGGTATGCCATAAATCCACCATTGGGCCTGTCATGATAAAGGCGGGAGCTAAGATTATCAAGCCGTCTTGGTCGTACCGGATCAGAATCCGCAGTCTCACCACGAAATTCCAATGTCGCGCAAGAGTTTTTGAGGTCACCGCTTCCCAAAAAGATTTTAGACTTCCGTGGGTGAAGTCACAGCTAAAATGTGTTCTCTTGAACACAAATGTTGTTGCCCCATTTTTCAGTTCTTACACATTGATAGTGGTCCCTCGTATTCGAGGAGGACGTATCTGCATAGTCATTTGTGTATGTGGAGACGGCCCCGTAGTCCAAGTTGGGACCTGCAGAGTCGCGAACACACAAGACTGCTGTTGTCGCGGAGATGGACTCTGCCAGGTGGCGATGTTCTCTAGCAGCCTGGGCATTGACGCGGCGTGCCTCTTCAAAAGTCCTTGAAGCGTGTCTTATAATATCGTGACATTGTGTTTTATCTTCGACTGCCTGGACAAGGTCAGTAGAAGACATGCCGCGCCACTCAAGACTTACACACATTACAAACCGGTCTTTAAAAGCATCATGACGCAGGTGTTCAGCTGGAACACACATTCTCGTGTCAAATGATCTTGTACAGAAATACGGATGTCGAATTGGCATGGGCTTAAGACTTACACTGACTAAAGTTACATTTTCTAGTTTCATGCATTGTAACTTACATTATATTGACAACTTATAAACATTAAAAAGTTGTACTTCGGGTGAGATGAGGGTATCACAATCATGTTTCATATCCCTGTAGGGCGGCAGTTATTTAGAAGCTCAACTTGGAGCTCTTCCCTCAACGTTGAGGGAAAATGTGATTTAAATTCTTTTGTTGTTTTTTTTTCTATTGGGAAAGAATGGATTGCGAAAACACATGTAATCTTTAGATAAGATGGGGCTAGAGTGGCTGAACTGAGATCAGAATAATTGAAATATCTCGGCGTTTTAATTTGTTCCATTATTAATTAATGCATGCGTTTATTTTTATTCTTATAATTATGCTTTCCGAAACATCTAAGGAAATAACAACCACCAACAACAATCAACAACGACAACGACAACAACAACAACAGTAACGGCATGGACAAAGATGAGTAAATCGTCCACGCCTCCAGATTCGAAACAAAACAACTGCAAAAGAAAAAATGGAACTTTGTTTCTATGGCGGGCACGTGACATAAGCGCAATGTCTACTAGCATTAAGTTCATGGAAACCCTAGCAGAGCCATCCAATCAGATTTCTTACAGCGAAAAATCTCTAACACATGCTGAAAAAAGGGGCCTTGTGCTGAGGCCACAGAAATACCCGTTTTTTGGTTTTTTTTTGCAAAAACTATGTAACGTATCGGTGTAAGGTCTTTGATCATTGCATGTGTCTGAGATCAGGTTAAATTGTTATGGACAGCAAAGAACGAGACAGAGTGAGGTGAGAGACCGGCTTTTGTTTTCTTGTTGCTCCACATTTTGCGAACATTTTGTACAGAATATATCGTCGGGTATTTTCCATACAGTTGTATGTACATTCTTGCCTTAGAAAATGAGAATCGAAACTTTGAAGAGTTGTGTAGATCAGAGGACGCAATTACGTCTTGAACACATCTCTAAAAATTTTAACCGATTAATGAAATTTGGGGTGAGAGAACCTTCTTCTTGACAAAACCTAAAAATCCACAAAAAGTTGCAAATAACAATTTGGCAAATACCCCACGGCGTCTTCTTTCTTGTGTACCATATGTTTGAACCGACCATTGACGAGCCTACAATAAAAGTTCAACTTCTTATGCAAGTTCTGCCAGCAGAGTTCTGGCTGAAATTCAGTTTCAACTTTTCTGCATGTTTGAATTGTTTTTACAGTTTTATTGTAAGGTGTAAATGGATTCACAATATGTTTTTTTTTTGCTTACGATGGGCCAGAAAAATTTAATACGTTTTGTGAAATTTCATCACGATCGAAATGTGGAAGGATAAGCTTACTTGAGGTCAGCTTGAACCAGTAGCAAAGAGAAACGTCGGCAGATGACACTAGCTTTTTGTACAAAATCGAACAGAATGGCATTACGTTTTGTGGGTGTCAATATTGCCTTATGCATCGTGTTACCGTGTTACTCACACTCCAGATCAAGGAGTCTGAAAATTTACACCGGAGTTAAAGAAACTGAAGACATCTTAAGGCGAATTTCACAGATCTTTATTTGTACTATCTGCGAATCAGCACCGATACAATCTTGGTCAAGTTTGGCAAAGTTTGACACGGCATTTTTTGGTGAATCCCTGACATTCAAAGAAGGATGTACTCCTGTCTTGTAATGTAAAAGCCGTGCATGAAGCATTTTCCTTAAATTGATAGCACTTACGAGATTTTGCCTTGGGATAAAGCGCTAGAAAATTGAGAACCATTACAGGAGCAAGTGTAGAGAGCGAGGCTGCTCCACTCAGTGTTAAGTGTAATAGAGATGCCGTGTTGTAAAGTTTATGATTTATGAATCTAAAAAGGTCATCTGAATTTTTGAACGGCTTGCATCTCGTGGTAAGAATCTGTGTGGTCTGAAAAAAAAACTGCAACGAAAAACTTTTTGAAATAGGAAATTACACACAATGCAGGCCGTAGGCAAAGTCAAAATTTGGCACAAAGAAAAAGTTGTATGTAGCAAAGCCTCGCGTAAAAAATAATACTAAAACGATACAATGAAACGCAAACTAAGACAGAAGACAAAAAATGGCCAATATTTCGGCAACAACCTTTTTCAAGGGAAAATGAAATGAAAAAACAACAATAGAAAACAATTTGGAAAATTGAACAAATAAAACAATCAAACAAAAAGGATTTTGAATATGAAATGGTAGAATCGAAATTGAATATGTCTACTTAACTGCGAGTTCTTGCTTGTACGGCAGCACAGATGCACGACTGCCAATGTGTGGAGGCGCCGTTGTTACTTGTACGTAAGTGCCCCAAGCGTTTTGCGCTAGAGACGCGTAAGTATTCGTCTTTATCCTCAACCCTAAATCTTATCGAATCCCTCACCCTGCCTTCTACCCTTTCCATCAAAACACGGGAGGAAAACAAAAAGAAAATCTGAAAGAATAATCAATGAAGGCTGTTGTTAATACTATTTCGGGAGGAGCTCGCTAGCTCTGGAATCACAAACGGCTTTAAAATACTTACCCCTAGCGCAAAACACTATATGGGGTACGTACGTGCAAGTAACCACGTCATACTGCAAAGTCACAAAAACATAATACACTTATATAGGATTCTTCCGCGGAATAAATATAATGATGTATATGTCAGTTACATAAACCAGTCAACCCTATTAAAAGCATCGTGCAAGAGAGAAGAAGGAAGAAATTTGCGATTATTCTTTTCGAGTCTACTCGGCGAAAATGCGTTGTTGTTATTTTTTTCCACTAAAAAAAAAATCGTATAAATGATGTCCACGCAATTTCCCGATCTCTAGTTTTGTTCCAAATCCACTTTATGCGCAACTGAGAAATTCGACGTTAAACATTTAGGACTTCAGTATTATGATAAGGAGTTACAATAAATCGGAACTGCGAAACAGTTTGACGTGCCACAACTCATTTGAAATAAGTGTCAAAATGTGCATTTGTTGTACATCTTTTACGTGATTATCAGAGGATCTTCAGTTTTTCGGAAAATGGAGATTGAACAAACTAAGGTCGAAATTTATCGTAAGAAAATGGATGTTGTACACAAAGTTTCATGTTTGTTTATGGTCACAGAGTCTGAGTCGGTTTCAGGTTCACCCTCTGATTTCATTATTGTTTGATCATGTTTTTTTCTCTTCATTTGTATCTTTTTCAGAGTGGCGTAATTCACCGACCTGGCTTAGATTTTTCCACATCAGTGCATTCAATTAAGGTATGTCCTAATTTCTCCATCTCTCTGTCTCTTTCTTTCTCTCTCCTCCACTCTCCCCACCCACTATCCCTCTCTTTCTCTCTCGCCGACCCTCTTTTTGTGTCTCGGTTTGTCACCCTGTCTATCTGTCTCTCTCTCACTGTCTCTCTCTCTCTTTCTGTCTCTGTCTGTGTCCGCCTCTCTCTCTTTCTCCCTCCCCCCCCCCTCTCCCTCTCGCTCTCCCTCTCCCCTTTTGTCCCATTCCCCTCAAATCTCAATCCTCAGAAATTTTCAAACCATATAAAAGATGTGCCTATTCCAAACAATTCAAGACGTTCGGTCATGGCTCACTGTCCAGCCATGCCTTTACCGCATCTCTGTTTCTCCCCTACCAGCTCTCCACCAGTCTTTGTCCTGTTTCAGTTTTGAGCTGTGACATTTTCAATTTTCCACTTGAAATGACCGTAAAAAATTACTTAGTCCCTAGTGTGTTTTTGTTCTGGATAATCTTGTCGACTGACATTCTTGCTGTCCCATTATAGATTCTCCCCATATACACGGACATCCTGACACATACACCCACCCAGCTTTACTGTCTCTCTATCCACAAAAGAGACTAAATATTTCATCGTTTCACTCTCATCCATGCCTTCCTCCCTCCAATTTAGGTGGATACTCTTGCTGCCAGATTATTTCTACTTCTCGTTCCAGATCTTTCTCATATATTCAGACATATTCAGAGTTATTTGTACATTGGTGCAAACAGAAACTAAAATCAGTTCTAAATGATTGCTCCCACCCCTTGTTCCATCAGCTAGCCCGATCGCAAAGAAGTGGACGAATAATGTTTTTAAAAACAAACAGAGAGCGCTATAGACGATCTTTTTTGCCATCCGCAATTCGAAGTAGCCGTGTTTCCTGATGTGATATGCTGTTGTTAGTTTTTCCTAATGGATTGTTCTTACAGTGTGTGTGTTTTTGTGTGTGTGTATGTGAGCAATGTTCTTACTTGTTGGTAATGTTGTGTGAGCAATGTACGTGTGTGTGGTGTGCGTTAAAGACTTGTAGGTCTTAGATATTGTATTTGCTGTTGTACTCTTACTGATGCTGTGACAACAAATTTCCTGGAAACAGGATAATAAAGTCATATCTTATCTTATCTTATCTTATTTTATCTTATCTTATATTGACACATACACTCACAAATTTTATCATCGCTCTATCACACACTCATGCGGGCGCATATATATCTATTATAAATGCATCCTTGTTATTGGATCGTTTTTCCTGAATATTTTCCTCCTCCTCCTCACTGTTCCACTTTCATATGAAACTAAACGAAAAACCGATGCGATATATTATCCCCCATAAACATTGAATCCCTGAACTTCTCGTTGCGCTGCTGACCTGCGTCACAAGTGCCATAATTATTTCATTTTCTTCCCACACGTTTCGCTGTCAAAATTGTCTGCCGAGTTACATTATCTGTTGATATTGTGTGTTTGATGTCTGCGTGTGTGTTTAACATGCAAAATCTTGACCACATGATCTGTTCTGACATTTTTAAGTAATCATTCCACAAGATTAATTATTCAAGATCATCTTTCCCCGTCCTGCCTCGTTCAGCTACAAATTTCACAATTACAGAAGTGCTTGATGAGGGCGGGGGGATTTCTTGAATGTTAAAGAAATACAGCTGGGAATGGTCATCTTTCTCTGTCTGTCTGTCTGTCTGTCTGTCTGTCTGTCTGTCTGTCTGTCTGTCTGTCTGTCTGTCTGTCTGTCTGTCTATCTATCTATCTATCTATCTATCTATCTATCTGTCTGTCTGTCTGTCTGTCTGTCTGTCTGTCTATCTATCTATCTATCTATCTATCTATCTATCTATCTATCTATCTGTCTGTCTGTCTGTCTGTCTGTCTGTCTGTCTGTCTGTCTGTCTATCTATCTATCTATCTATCTATATATCTATCTATCTATCTACCTATCTGTCTATCTATCTGTCTATCTGTCTATCTATCTATCTATCTATCTATCTATCTATCTATCTATCTATCTGTCTATCTATCTATCTATCTGTCTATCTATCTGTCTATCTAACTATCTATCTGTCTATCTGTCTATCTATCGATCTATTTATCTATTTATCTATCTATCTATCTATCTATCTATCTATCTATCTATCTATCTATCTATCTATCTATCTATCTATATATCTATCTATCTATCTATCTATCTGTGTCTGTCTGTCTGTCTGTCTGTCTATCTATCTATCTATCTCTCTGTCTGTCTGTCCGTCCGTCTATCTATCTATCTATCTATCTATCTATCTATCTATCTATCTATCTATCTATCTATCTATCTATCTATCTATCTATCTATCTATCTATCTATCTATATTCTGTCTATCTATCTATCTATCTATCTATCTATCTATCTATCTATCTATCTATCTATCTATCTATCTATCTATCTATCTATCTATCTGTCTGTGTCTGTCTGTCTGCCTGTCCGTCCGTCCGTCCGTCTGTCTGTCTGTCTGTCTGTCTGTCTGTCTGTCTGTCTATCTATCTATCTATCTATCTATCTATCTATCTATCTATCTATCTGTCTGTCCGTCTGTCTGTCTGTCTGTCTGTCTGTCTGTCTGTCTGTCTATCTATATATCTGTCTGTCTGTCTGTCTGTCTGTCTGCTTGTCTGTCTATCTATCTATCTATCTATCTATCTATTTATCTATCTATCTATCTATCTATCTATCTATCTATCTATCTATCTATCTATCTATCTATCTGTCTGTCTGTCTGTCTGTCTGTCTGTCTGTCTGTCTGTCCGTCTGTCTGTCTGTCTATCTATCTATCTATCTGTCTGTCTGTCTGTCTGTCTGTCTATCTATCTATCTATCTATGTGCTGCAGGAGCAGCTTTTGTTTTTTTGTTCTTATTTGTCCTTTCATTTTCTTTGCATCCGACAGTCTAACGGCACGAAGGGCCACGACCTGATATGTTATGTGTGTTTGTGAATTTTTATATATTTTTTATGTTTTTAGTTTAAACACATCCACAATTGCAGCTCCCAAAAATAAATATTACATGTACAGAGCTTTCCATATTATTTCTTTACACTCACATTCACGCCCGTCACAAGATTCTAGGCGTGACACGGGACAATTTTTCCTTCCGCAGGCCCGTAACTCGCCCGGGGTCGAAATGACGCTCAGCGTAATTTTCATCGTCACAGCTATAACTGTTGAGTCATCAGTACAAACAGGGCGCTGTACACACACGCACTCTCACGCATACATGCACACACACTAACACACACACACACACACACGCACGCGCGCACACGCACACGAGCACCTTGATAAAACCGATGCCATGGGCTTCGGTCAACTTCATACTGCCACCGCCCCCCCCCCCACCCTCCACCTCACCCTCTCCTTTCCAGCCATACGTACAGTAGACATAATATCGACATCATTCCTAAGACTATATGAATTTTAAAAAATCGAAAAATTGATTTTTGTTGATAATAATATTATATTCAACCTGTATTCAAAGACGCACCGAATGATTTTGGTTATAGACTCCTGGGTCGAACAATAATCGAATCACCAACTTGCAATAATTCATCGTCACAAGACCTGTTGTGCTAAAATATAATTATGTTTTGCTTCTCCTGAAAAGTAGCGAACGCTGATTACTACAGTTTTAGGAAACGGTGACGATGTATGAGAAAAACAGAAGTATTTATACACTAGATGACCTACCGTGTGCATCCCCCCCCCTCTCTCTCATATAATAAAAGAAATAAACTACAGTCTTGATTCAGAGCTCATGCGCAACAGAACACTACACACCAAACTGAACGCTAGATACGGTTACTTTTTATGACATGCACGGTACTATATATTACGAAATAAACAGGCAAAAATACAGATGTTACATAGCAATAAACATTGTTATTTTTAAAAAATACATGCTTGAAGTAAACAACTTTTAATTATAGCCATCATCTTCCTTATCTCCATTGCCACCTTCCTGCCAAATTTAAGGTCCGAAGAGTGTATAGTTTGGTCAGTTAGTCATGCCAAAGGTTGCAAGTTACTGAAATATATAATAGATACAGAAATCATACACGCGTTCAGTCAAGAAAAACATGACGAGTGCTTTCCCGTGTTGACATGGAAACATTGCCAACAAAGAAGGATAGAAAAGAAGGCTGCTGTTACTTATACGTACGTGCCCCCATGTGTTTTTGCGCTAGGGATAACGTATTTTACAGCCTTCTTTGACCCCCACAGCTAGAGAGCTCCATCCCAAATTGCCTTAATTAATAATTCTTTCAGATTTTTTTGTTTTCCTCCTGTTTTTTTACTTTGAAAGGGTATGGGGCAGGGTTAGGGATTCGATAAGATTTAGGGTAGAGGATAAGAACGGGGTTAGGGATAGGTGTGTATACGTAACCGCCCGATAGCACAAAATGCTTAGGGTCTGTACGTGCAAGTAACAACAGCCACAGCCTAGAAAAGAAAGAATGAATCATCTCCAGCTGCCTAAGGAGACTAACTTGTTGACACTGACTCGTTTTCATCCTGTATTCCACACAAACTCCACTCACACAAACATGCACAAGAACAAATATCCCAAACAAACAAGTCCCGGACATTTTCAGCCGTTTTATTTTGAAACGCGTGGAACCCGCCCGGCAATAAATTTCACTCAATTATAGCCTATTAGACAAGTTGAATTCTGGGTTCGCAGCCTGTGCGATCCCAATTCGGAATGGCCCGTGGCTGGGACTGTGAGTGGAATTTGAAACTGTTATAATTGTATTCCTTTAAGGAGGGGAGGTATGAAGAGAGTGTGAGATTAAAAGAATATACACACACAAATTGCGAATTAAAAGCATACCCAGCAAAGCATCAGTTTTTACCAATAGACCAGTTAGGAATGTAAATGGACTGCAGAGATAATTTGGAACATTCAGTTGGAAATTAGATACTGTGTGGGTAAAATGTGGGCAAACAAACAGTATGCTCTTTTTTTGTGGGGGAGGGAGTGGGGGAGAGAGAGAGAGAGGGGGGAGGGAGAAAGGGAGAGAGAGAGAGAGAGAGATTGGGGAGAAAGAGAGGGGGAGAGAGGGAGAGAGCGAGACAGATAGATAGATAGATAGATAGATAGATAGATAGATAGATAGATAGATAGATAGATAGATAGATAGATAGATAGATAGATAGATAGATAGATAGATAGAGAGAGAGAGAGAGAGAGAGAGAACATGAATGGAAAATGAAAGAACTAAAGGCAGATGAAGTGTGGGGGAGAAAAACAAATAAACAACAAATGAAGGAAGGGAGAAGACATGGAAAGGTTTGAAAGGAGAGACGAGCAAGAACGGACAGAATTGCTATAGATGAAGGTGCTGACATCAAAAGTGTAAGAGAAACTAGAAAGCAGGAAAGAATGAGAAGAGGTGAACGTGAAAAAGGAAAAAAAAAGAGAGAGAGAAAGAGTGTGCGTGTGTGTGAATGAAAGAGAGAGAGAGAGAGAGTCATTCTTTTGCATCTTGAAGATACTGTCAAAATTTTGCGACTTTTTGTGTAGAAGAGAGATCTCCATCTTCTCACCCCCCCCGGGGCTACCTCGCCCCCTCCCTTACTGGTTCGTCACCTGCCGTTCACACAACTGCAAAATTCAAGCCTCCAGCAGGTGTTTCGTGGACATTTTTGTCATTTTTATACTTGAAGATTTCAACATTTTTGACCTGCAGTTTTTCCTTCCGTATATCTTGCATCACTAGGCAGGTTCACAAAGGAATACAGGAGCGGGTGCACGTGGATAAACTGATACTCAGATCTTGAACCAGACATTCAGAGAACTATGTCTAGGGAGAAAAGACAATTTTTAGGACAAGTAAAGATACATAGACAGACAGACAGACAGACAACCGGACAGACAGATAGATTTAATAGACACAGACAGTTAGATTAGATAAATAGGGACAGACAGATAATACATAACATAGCCAGACAGATAGACAGACAGACAGATAGATAGATAGATAGATAGATAGATAGATAGATAGATAGATAGATAGATAGATAGATAGATAGGTAGGTAGATAGATAGACTGACTGACAGATAGATAGAGACAGACAGATAGATAGATAGATAGATAGATAGATAGACAGACAGACAGACAGACAGACAGACATATAGAGAGACAGGCAGATTGATAGATAGATAGATAGATACACAGACAGACAGACATACAGACAGACTGACTGACAGATAGATAGATAGAGACAGGTAGATAAATAGATAGTATAGATAGATAGATAGATAGATAGATAGATAGATAGATAGATAGATAGATAGATAGATAGATAGATAGATAGATAGATAGATAGATAGATCGACATAGACAGATAGACAGTCAGAGAGACAGACAGACAGAGAGATAGATAGATAGATAGATAGATCGACAGATAGAGATAGATAGATAGAAAGATAGATAGATAGATAGATAGATAGATAGATAGATAGATAGATAGATAGATAGATAGATAGATAGATAGATAGATAGATAGATAGATAGATAGATAGATCAACATTTGTACGTCCCGCAAAAAGGACAGCCACCACTTACCACTAAACAGATGGTGAAAACGAGATAAATCTGTTCTCCACCGACGGATTGAAGAGCTGGCGACGGGGTGGATAACCATGGTTGACACAAATCTTCTCTTACGAGGTTACCGGCCGTGGTAATCTGTCTCTTGAGACCGCCGCCGTATCTGCGAAATGAGCAACCCTACTATTTATACGACTTGAGCTCTCAAACGAAGGGAAAATTGCAAGAGTTTTGAGAGAATTAAGAAGGGTTCCCTGTCAGACACAACATTGCTGGCGCTTTGTGAGGGGGCAGGAATGCATCCAGGAAATGTTGTTGTTGTTGTAGTAGTTCTTGTTTCTCTGACGGAGGGGGTAGGGGTATTGTTGGTGGAGGGGTTGGGGAAAATGTAGTGGATGTAAGTATTGAGTAGAAACCAAGCAGAGAGAAGAAGGTAACGCAGTTAGGGCGAGGGATCGTCTTGTGTGCGATATGTGTTATTATACTTGTTTCCTGATGTTCATTATGTGGGCGACGGGGAGGGGTGTGGTGGTGGTGGATATTTAAGACATATCAAAATGAAATAAGAATTACGACAACGTAGTAAGCCTTTCCGTACGCCTTCGGTAAGAGCAAATGAATAGCCTCGTTTTCACCTCCGTTTCACCTACGATATAAGAACGGAAATGTGCCAGTAACCATGAAACATAAGATAATTGTGGTCGTTATTGTTGAGAACAAAACGTTTTTCTGACCTTAATGAGCCTTAGGCCCAAAGTCTGGTCCATTTCCTGATATTGCCTGATGGCAAATCCTGTCTACGTAATTCTTTAGTTAACCCAGCGGTTCTTAACCTTTGAATTCGTGTCTCCCTTTTAAAGGCAGGTCCCATAGCCAATGTTCCTTTTGTCTGCAGTAGTCAATTTGAGCAGAAATCTTTTAGCTGCTTTTGGCCACAGCATCCGCTAGCTTTTTTTTTTTTAACTGAACATGACGTATGAAAAACTCTCCTTGCCTCTATAATGGTGAGGAGAGGAGCAAGTGGATGCTGTGGACAAGTATACGGAGACAAGGAGTGTTTTACGTCATTGTCCGTAAAAATAACCGAATGGGCGGATGATGTGGACCTGCTGTGCAAAAGTTTTTCTCGTGACAAAAACGTGTGCATTGAATGCTTGTGCAAATTACAAACGTTGGCGAACGTAGCAGCCTGAAAGTGTTAAAAGAAACAGCTCGGCAACTATTTTCAATAGGCATAATAATTTATTACTACGTTTTTTTAGGTAACTAACCTTTCCTACACACATTAATTTCCTTTGTGCGTTGGTTTGCAAAACTTGTGTACGCTGGAATACTGCTCATAACATTATTTCAGACCACACAGAACCAACCAGTTCATTTATCTAAAATCAGACTTAGCAACTCGGATGGGACAACATACTGTTCGAAGAAATTATGCCCTGGAGAATATTGTACCTGAGCAAAAAAAATAAAAAAAATTGATGCACTAACTGAAACATGTAAAAATACACCCGAGATGTTAACATCGTTACATTTGCTCTAGAACTTGACATACATGCTGCAGCTATTTATAGTGATGGTAATTTCAACATCATTGCCATTTCATGTCAAGACTTTTATCTAAATAATAATGTTTTTATCAATAATATCCCCAGCATTACATACTAAAAGAGGAGAATAATTAATTTTAAAAAATAATAATAGTTGAAGAGATGAAGAGATTAAAAAAAATGATGAGCTGCGTTTTTTTTAATTAAGTTAATAAGACTTAAACAAAATCTGGTTGATTTCAGTAACAATAACATTTGGGTAACCACCTGACAAAATGAGGCACATTTCAGTATAACCTGATTCAAGAAAATTGTTAAAAGGCATCATAGGGTCAATTTTATCGATTTTGCGTTTTCAGTATTTTTGAAAAGTTTAACTTCTTTACTATTCCTTTTCAAGATGATAATCCTGTTTGAGAAGGGTAAATGCCTCAAAACTGACTTTGAATCGAGTCACCATCAATAATTTGACTAAAAGCTGAGACTTTAAAGGGGTTTGTCAAAACTGTGGTTGTGTCACCTCCTGTCTTTGAGAGGCCTTTTTCAGCTGGGTGACACAAAAACACGCACAGAAACACACACACTGTCTCACACACACACACATGCACACACACACACACACACACACACACACACACACACACACACACACACACACACACACACAGGTAGACATCATGCAAACATGCGCTCGCTTACATACCTAACACACACACCCAAAACACTGCCTATAGAATTACTGTCAAAATTGGGCAAAAAGAAAAGGTTGTATGTTGCAAAACCCCGCGTGAGAAATAAAAGCCAAACAATGCTACTAAAGAGAAGACAGAAAATACACAAAATTTTCGGCTTTCGCCTTTTTCAAGTGAAAAAAAACACAAAAAACGAACAACTCATGCGGGGTTTTGCAACATACAACCTTTTCTTTTTGCCCAATTTTGTCTTTGCTTATAGCCCTGCTGCGACCCCACAGTTTTTCTGTGGTTTTTTATGATATTTCCTGAATTTCTATAGAATTACTGCTTGTTTTTGTGCTGTTTTTTTTTCGAGGGAGGAGCTGAGGGTGGGGGAGGTGGGGAGGTAAAATGTACTGACTGCACTGAGTGCAGACAACTCCAATCTGCTCTATAAAGGATGCACCAGTTAATCGCTCACCCAGTGACGCCAGAGGGTTAAACCAGCCACAGCCTGCAATTGCTCACACACATTTCATTGTAACTACAACATTTGCATTTTTAGTGTGTGTGTGTGTGTGTGTTTTAATGCTGAGCTCGAGCAGGGCTGACTTTGTTACTTGCGGGCATCTGACTTAGTTTTACTCGAACACACATGAATTTGTAATTTGCTTTTTTATATTCCAGAACACTGTCATTATTATTGTTATTTTTATGAAATTATTTCTATGGAATTAAGTAGAACTTGGCCCGGTTTCTTCATTGTGTGATTCATAGTCTGGATTTTTTCAAAATGAAAACGAATGACATTATTTATTTATTTATTTTTGTTTCACTCACGTGAGATTATGTTAAATGTCTTACAATTTAATTATGTTCCTGTCATTAAGTACTCCCCAGAAGCATGAACCTGTCTTTTTGTAGCAACTTTGCAAGATGCACTGTCAACAATATAAAGAAAAGGCTCAAACTGTTGTATGTTAACACGAACAACAACGCTGGATAGATTGCTTGTGTTAGATGTAGAAACAGGAGGTACTCTAGGGAAATGGTCCACATGTTTCGCTCGTCGGCACTTTCGAATTAGAGCTAGTTAGTTATCGACATTAATAGATTTCTGAATTATCTCTTTACTAGATGACCTGCCGGGCATTGCCCGGAATAAACAATCATGTGCTCCCCCCCCCCCTCTCTCTCTTACATAATAAAAGTAATAAACTACAGTCTTGCTTCAGAACTCATGCGCACCAGAACACTACGCACCAAACTGAACGCTTGATACGGTTACTTTTTATGACGTGCACGGTACTATATATTACGAAACAAACATGCAGAAATACAAATGTTACATAACAATAAACAATGTTATTTAAAAAAAATACATGCTTGAAGTAAACAACTTTTAATTATAGCCATCATCTTCCTTATCTCAATTGCCACCGTCCTGCCAAATTTAAGGCCTGAAGAGTGGATAGTTTGGTCAATGACTCATGCCAAAGGTTGCAAGTTACTGAAATATATAATAGATGCCTGGGCAAAGGGATTTTAATGAATTACCCCCCCACCCCCGGCCCCTGACCCCCAAAATAAAATATTTTTTTCTGATCAAATCTAATCACCGTAACCCCAAAAATTGTGCAAGAATGCACAAGACAAATGGAATATTTTATGGATTTTTCACGCGGTCAAAAAGAATGGAAAGTCCCCACTGTTACATACCATTTTAAAGTCATTTCCATTGCTACAATTATACAACGCTGGGGTTTTTTCCACTGATGTACGATTTGTAAAATTTACCTAAACTTTGAACATGTTTCTGTCAAAAGTACATTTTCCATCTTGCCACCTTGAAATAGCCATAATTTGGTCAGTTTTCAACATTTTAGCATGAAACAAATTGCATTCTTCTCAGGACCGTTTTGTACTTTAACAATATTTATTCTTGGCTCAATTTGGAAAAAAATTGACAATATGGACCATTTCCCAGGAGAGACTCACAATTGATGAGTGATATGAGTTACATTTGAGTGATAACGGTAGACTATTATTAATATATGACAAAGTGGCGTTATGTTTTCTCGAGTTGTTCGTCTCCGCTTCGTTTTCTTTCTCATCTCTCTTCATTTCTCACTGTGCTTTTCTCACAGGGCCCTGGCTCTGTTGATCTACTGCATCAAAGACAGAGTTACTCATGAAAAGGCAAAATGTAACTGAAGGGGTTATTTTATATTCTGCCTAAGCGAACATGAGACAGCATAGATGTGCATAATTATCAAAGGGTAGCAAGTATGACTGCGCAAAGCACATTACCAGAAATTTCGCCCGGAGATTCACTCCAACCGGCCAGGATTTCAGGTCCCATCCGGTTGACCTGAACAGGTGTTTGAGCACGTGTTTGGTTATGTCGTGGTTGGGTGCCGTTGGCCCCAACGCGGTGGTGATACCCCGAGGAGGAGGACGAGCCCCATGCCCACTGCGACAAGACTACACCGCTTCCCGACCTCGACTAGTATAACCCAAATTTTTCTTGATTTGACAGACATGCAAACGTCTTTAAATCTGGATCTTCAACCACATTAAAATCCAGGACAGTTATCGTAAGAGCGAGGCACCTTGAACGAACTGACATTTTTAGAGGAAACGCGTAAACACAGATCACGTTTTGCTCAGTGTCTCAATATATTTTTTTTTTTTTTGGTGTACGAAACTCGGACACGATATAGGTAGAATGCGCATATCCACCATCTTGTCTGTCCGGACCCACTTAAGGCGTCGCGAACCAATCGGCGGCGAGTTCACTACATTAAATAATGACACGTGTGTATACGCACATGGGAGACGTTCGATCAATTCTTTCACTTCCTTTCTCTTGTTTACACGGATGGTAGGGAATCTGACCAGCTTGGATCCATCCTTTCCACCCCTGTCACAACAGTCAACTGCAATGCAACCAGCAGGCATTTTAACCGCTTAAACACATCTCGAAGTTACACTCATCAGCTGATCGACCGGCCATCTTGTTTGGCGAAAGTACAAAACAAAAACTCTGTGACGTCATGCGCATTCTACCTATTGAACATGAAAGAGCAGATCCGTGGGCCTTTCATGAAACCGTGTAAATGCGAAGGATGCAATTTTACACGAGAGGGCACAAGTTTTTTTTGTTTTTTTAAGTGAAACTTAGTCCTTACTTTAGACACATTTTTAGTTTTATGCATTTAAAATATTTTACTCCCTTTAGTTAACAATCATAATTATAAAGGAAGTAAGGTCTCTCCTGTGTAATCATAAAAGGCTTTTTAACCGCTGATCCTTAAATTCTACAGTACGCATAGAATGATGTATAGATGTACGCGGGTATATTTAAAAGCTCTTGAAGCTCGCTATGTTTTTAATACATTCGTTGTTTTTTAGCCAACAACTGAGATGAACAGAAGAAATTGTTCCAATATTTCCATTTTGCTGTAAGTGTCTGAAAATTACATTGCTGGTCTGCTTGCAAGGGAACAATCCACGTAAAATGAAAATCACATTATTTTTCGACCCAGATTGTTCTAAAACCCCTTTCTTACTTACGCCCTAATCGTAATCAACTATCAAATTCCGGTCAGTGTCTCGAAATTACGTGGGGCCAGAAACTATCTTACGTCCAGGTGTGTATTTGTGAAAGAGTTGAGTGCGCTCAAGTCAAATCTAGACGTCTATGACCAATTTAGTTTCTAGTGTGAGCACGATTGTGATGTATCTCGAACATGAACAAGCAGTTTCCATAACTCTAAATTCAATGATGTCAGTACAAATACGGTGACCTGAATATTAGTGGAATCTATCTCTAATTTCACCCCTTTTAAGTTTAGCGCGTGAATCATGAACTGAATTCCTTCAAGTCTGGACCTTCTTGTACTCAGATCGATGTCCTGACACTGGGACAAGTCAGTCAGTCACATGACATCTGATTGATGCTGTATTTTCCTTTTTAATCCTCATGATCGAACATTATCTAACTTCAGATATACTTATCATCTTTTCATGATTTGTATGTCATGTTGAAGCACGCCACCCCCCCCCCTCTTCCTCTCCCCCAAAGCTAGGAATGCTATTTACTCGTACATGGCAAACCTCACGCAATTTCCACGATCGGTGCGAAAATAGTTAGCTTTCCACAATTTTCTAAATATCAAGGCCGAAAATTGTATAAATAGTGCCGAATGATTTGTCTGACTGAGAATGCACGGAGCATCAGTCTGGCAACCGAATATATACACACACCAAACCGGAAGACAACGAGATTAGGCTGAATGTGCATGTATGTGTGTGTGGAAGGGGGGGGGGGCGTCACAACTTTTCCTAGTTATCTCTCCGACTGTTGTTCACAATCGTTATCATTCAGCCTTGAATTTTTTGATATCGCAGCAGAGACATTAGCTCGATTTGACTGCCAGATTACTGCCGTTTCTTGTAGAACCTTAAGGTGTCTTGTGATATCTTCTAGAATACTGTCACAGATTGTAAGTTCCGGACCCTTGCTGTGTCATGCAATATTTTTTAAAGATCCTGTCATTTCTTGTACTGTGCGTCCTATATTTCTGTTGTATTTTGCAATACTTTCCAGAATCCTACCGCATTTTGCAATACAGTGTCTGGCAGAATCTTGTCCTTGCTTGTAGAGTTCAATAACTATCTCATTCTATTTTTCCTTTACCACCACCTTGATATCAGGCAGTAGTTTGACACATCTCCTTGTTTTCCGACAATCGTGTCGTGTCCTAACACATCCAATCCCCAGGTCGACTGCCCTTTTGGCTTTTTCGAACTTTTTTTTTGTACACCAATCAGGAACTTCTGTCAGGCGTCAATATCTCGCAAGCCACATTTTGTACCAGGTACACCAAAAAATTCAAGAAAAAAACAATTAAGTTTACATTTTCCCTCTTCGGGAAAAAAATGAGTCAAGGTGCGATTAAATTACTGACTAGTTTCCTGTTGTTGTTTTTAATTTTTGTTTTTTGTCTTTTTGACGTTTTTTTTTTCTTTCGTTCATGTTTTTCCTCGACGCTCTTTCATAAAGAATCACAAAAAAAGCCCAGACACGTAATTATTCTAATTACTAAATTATATGAACGCTAAGTGCGAAGTGGGGGCTCAGTCTTGTTGCTTCAATAATTGATCCCAAGTCTCAAACAGTGTTGCTTCACAAATCACGACTTCCTTGTTCTATCTACTGATCCGAAGCTCGTCCATTGCTAACCACGGGTCATGTTACTTGAGATTTATAACAACGAACGTCGTTTGAACGGACGGGTAAGAAAATAATTAGACTATTTTAAATCAACAAATAGTATTGATTGCAGTAACAATAGAATAACAACAACAAAAACACGAAAACAGCTGTGGCGAATCAAGGAACGTCTATCATGTGAGGTCCCGCGGGGCAATTGGAATCTGTATTATCATGACATGAAAGTATATAATATTATAATATATTTAAATCATACAGGGTATATGTACGGTCGCCTGAGGACTTGGTGCAAAGTTAACTGCCCTAGGAAAAAGCAATTAAGAAACGTTATAATTAATTAGAGATACAAAGACAAAACGAAGACTGAAATTTTGGAATGCCGCGCGGAGAAAAAACATGTCTCTGATGAAGGATCTCATCATAAGCTAAATGTTTCTTTTTTTTTTTTTTTTTACGATTTCCCGAATTTTCTAAAGAATTTTCTAGGACAAGAGCAAGAGAGAGAGAAAGGGAGAGAGAGAGAGAAAGAGAGAGGGAGAGAGAGAGAGAGAGAGAGAGAGAGAGAGAGAGAGAGAGAGAGAAAGGGGGGGGGGGGGTGGGGGTGGGAAGAGAGAAAGGTTTTGCAAATTTGCTAAATAATAATAATTATGAAAACGCGATAGAGGTCTAACTTTATGATATGCACAGGAAAAACTGTCCATCGGCATAAAATATGTTTTGAATATTATTGTTTTTCCAAACATGATCCCACTTGGCCCCTGATTGTGACTGTATCAATGGCTGTGTCATATTATCTTCTCCATGAATGGATGGCCATAAAGCTTGACAACAAAGCCGCCGTGGAGGAGTGTTTCGCGCTTCATTAAGGTTTCAAACGACAATCGTATTTTACAGCATTTCATGCTGAACAAGAGCTTCTCCGTGTTGATGTTAATTATTGATAGTACTCTTTTCATATTAAGTAGAAGACCCGCTGACTCGGGGAATGTGCAGATGTGTAATTACCAATGTTTAAACTGAGGCGTAGAACCAAATTTCCTGTCATGCCTTTTAATTCTACTGGAAGAAAACGGTGTCTTTTTTTTCTGACTCAAAATGTTGGATCACCTTCTTCTGTTCACACCAGTCGTGGCTCAAAATCAACGCAAGTATTAAAAATATATCAAACTTCAATGCCTTTTATAATACTAGTGCATGGGTCCGTTCAAACAACGGGTTGCAATATGTAGATCTAGGTAGAAAACAACTCACAACTGGTACAGTAACACCCGCATGGCCCATGCATAAGGCAGACGGAACACAAACTCATGCCTTCAAACTTTGAAACGCAACCGGAAATTTAAATTCGAAACAAAACAAAGGCAGGAGGGAGGCCATCATTGTTGAGGAGAAAGCATTATTCGATATTTTTAGGCCTGTTTTCATTTATTACAAAATTACGTTACTTCGCTTTCATGTCAAAGGAATAGACATAGTAGCAAAAAGAACTATCTTTCACGTGTAATTTTTTCAGGTCTGGGCATTTCTTCCTCGCAGCTGTGTATTTTTCTTTCCTTGCTGTTTTTTTATATAGATGATTTAAGGACAAATTAACCCCATGATTCTAGTTTTGTTCCGATGGTTTTGACTAACGTTGTTATAACGGCTGTTACTGTATGTTGTGTTATTTACTTTTATTCCAGTCTTTCTGGTACACTTAGTAATGTCTGTCCTTTGGCTGTCAACTGGAATAACGTAGTCGTTTTCATCCACGAAACTCAGTGTCACTATGACAGGAAAAGTGGAGATTAGCTTCACTCTAAGCTGCAAAGGAAGAATTTGATATATCTGGAGGAAGACAGAGAGAGAGAGAGAAAGACAGAGAGAGAGAGAAAGAGAGAGAGAGTGGGTGAGACAGACAGACAGACAGACAGACAGAAAGACAGATAGACGGACAGACCGACAGACAGACAGACAGACAGACAGACGGACAGACAGACGGAAAGACAGATAGACAGATGCACACTAGCCGATTTTGATCGGCCACGAAGTAGGTTCGTTACCTGACCGCATTCGGTGTCAATGCGCCCTCGAGCTCTATCCAATTAATTGGATCTCAATGAAACTCAAGATCGTGACGTCACCATCAAACTAGTTGGCCGATCAGAATCGCCTGGCCTCAAAGACAGAGAGAGAAAGACATACATACACACATACATAGAGGCGGAAAGACCTATAGACTCAGATCTATCTTTACTAAACCCACCATTACTCTATCATTACTAGATCGAAGTGAAAAGTGTTAGAATCAGAGGCCTGCGAGGGCGGGTGCGATACCGAGTCAAATCGTATAATGAACTGAAGATGAAACCCGCCCAGCTATTATCTCCTTAGGTATTAACACATAAATATCAGGATAATCGCCCTTAGTGAAAATGATTCATAGCTCTCACAACAATTAGTGTGCCAGTGTCGGTAGAATGGCGATATCGATATTTTGTCCTCTCTCAGAGTACCATCAGTGAAGATTCCTGGGTATAGTTTTACTCTGCCATTTTATCCTAGAATCGTTCATGTATCGATCAGATAAATGGCTTCCATGTCTTCGAGATCGGTCCCTGCTTTTGAGGGACGTTTGGAATCGGAGACAATACAAGCGTTTTTCTGGCTTGTTCCATCAAGGCCGACACAAGATTGAGTGGGTCATTAATCATGACGTTGAAGAAGTTAATAGTTTCTCACGTGCATATGCATGAAATACACGGACACTCAAGATTAATGACGGTAATTTAACGTGTTTCAGACTTCATAGACGGCTTGATCTTTGAACGATACTGTGTTGTAATAAAAAGAACCTTTCTTTGTTCAAAATGGTTGTTGGATAGAACAACCAAAACTATTGCTGCTGATCTGATTAGTAAATGCAGACATTCTATTGTTTCAGGTGTTTCGAAACTCCACGGTTTCCTAATACTTGACCTCATTCTTGTAAGTGGCAAGTACAGTTAGTAAAGTATTCTACAGCACGTCATAATCAAAATGTGGCGATAGGGAAAAAGTTGTATGTTGTAAACATACAACTTGTTCTTTTGAACTGTAAGATCCTGTCAGCTGATGATGAAAAGGCCTTGATGGTTTGAGAACAGCCGACAACGCAGAATTCAGCAGTTGACAATTCTGGAATATAAAAGACTTCAATTGGGCCCGATCCCTAGGATAATCCTCATAGAAATCTATGAATTTATTTACCTGTTTATCTACATATTACATATTTCTGTGTTTTTTTCCTCTCTGTCTATCCCTTTTATCTTTTTGTTTAAATTTTTGTCAGGTCCGTGTTATTATTTTATTTTTTTCTATCTATTCATTCACTATAAAACTCTTTACTTATCTGGATCTAAACATGTATCTACTTTTTATTTTGTTCTTTGAATTATGTACATAATATATTATAATTATGTATTCAGTTATCTCTAATCACTGAGTCATGCACTGAATAAGAACATTCCAAATCGTATTTCAATCTGAGTCCCCAGCGCCCCCCCCCCCAAAAAAAAACCCTACCAACAACCCCTTGTTCTTTGTGCTACATTTTGACTGTGTTTCAAGCCTCCCGGCGACCCTACAGATTTTCTCTTTTTGTGTGTTAATATATTTTGACAACACGTAATGAGCTGTAAATACGTAATTCTGACCAACTCACCCAGTTTTAAGATCAGAAACTGGGTCCGCAGTTTATATATCAGGAATTATTGTTACATTTTCACTGTCTAGTGTGGTAAGTTTTGGAACGTTCGGTAAGCCGTAAGTACATAAGGCTGGTGGAGCACTGAGCCAAGTCTGTTTGTCTCGGTTTATGTGTGAAATGTAGGCTACGGAGTTAAACGAGTCTTTGCATATTGGCGACACCGAAACAAGTCTTTCACGCTAGTTGGAGCACGTCAAAGCTGTGTGGAGTCAGCTGGTTGAAAGAAAGGTCTCGTAAACTGAGACAAAACTGTGTGGAGTCAGCTGGGTGAAAGAAAGGTCTCGTAAACTGAGTCAAACTGTGTGGAGTCAGGTGGCCGAAAGACAGGCCTCAGAGAGTCAAAACTGTCGCAAAACAGCCCTGACTCTACCCGTTACCAGTCTTTCATCCACATCGTGCTCCGAGCCCCACAAAGCTAAAACCGAGATATTGAAGCACAATTTCGCCCAGGGTAAGTAAGGCTCTCAAAAATTTGGCTCATTCAAGATGCCCCACTGTAATAATAACAACAGCAGTCCTGGGTTAATTTCCAGTGCACATAAGACTGTGTCCTCGCTAATTTTTACCACTGCTATACCCGCTTTTTATTTTTGGAGTCCAGGTGGACATAGACATGGTACAGAACTTACTAATTCCTTCAATTTTTCACAACCCACCGAACTTACCAGTCAAAAACTGGATCACGAAAACAACAGTATTGCAAAGTTGAGATTTACAATAATTCGTGGACGCTTGGCATGTGACGATTAAGGAAACAGTCAACGCTTGAAGACCGACTTTGATTGAATTCTGAAGATTTATTGAGACACGAATCGCACAAGTCAAGTTAACGACCGCCCAGCACGAATTTGCATCAATACGAGTCAACCTTTTCAGCATAATTATATAGAGCTCTTTTGGCAGAAAGCGTGAAACTTTGCACGTACGACGCCAGGTATTATTATTATTATGATAGTTATTATAATAAAACGTCGCAATAATTAAATCTGGATTTTCTTTTTTTCGGTCTCACCCCTGAGACAGCTAAACTTCCATCATCCTCAGAACTTTCCTTTCAAAAACAAGCGGGAAATAATCATTCTCAAAGCTTCAGTTACGTACAACAATAGGATCTGACATTAGAAAATTAACATTTGTGGTCACGATTGAAAAGGTGATAATTTCTCCCGCCTTTCAAACTCAAGATCTAAATGTGCCATGTCATGAGCGATTAGAAAAAAGGCTTTACAAGAAATTAATTATATGCATAAGCTTTTTTAATCTGCCGTTTGTTTGACAGAAATAGACGATATTTTCCCTAAATTGATCAATTCTGAGGAAAGTTATAATGAGATTATTATATTCCATGACACGTTAATGTGTCCTGTGTTTGTTACGGAACTTTTTTTTGTAGTAGTGTGGCGTAGGCAGCTTGTCATAATTGTCAGAGATATTAAAGACCCCAGTTAATTCATGTATAGATCTTTGAGCCTATAACATGCACGGTTAGAAAATGCTGGAAACGTTCCTCACCCACGTAATGATTTGTCTGACATTTGCAATAAAATTATCTTTTAAAAATGATTCTCCAGCGACAAGTATGAATAATTATATTTAGATCACTGGGTCGCAAAACTTGAATAATAATCGAATATGTAAATATGAAGCAAATTGTTCATAAAGTTCACCGTCGTGTGCTTAAAAACGACACACACACACACACTCACAAAAAGTGGCCATATTCGAGTAAATTAGAACCAAGCCTTTGTGGACGTTTTGGCTTTTTGCAGTGCTACAGTTTTTGGGCGATGAAAACAATGTAAACAACAATTTGACAGAGAGAAACAAGAATAATTTCTCCCAATTTTCAATGGCTTCATTTGTTTGTCCACCTTTTGTTTCAGTAGGACGTTTTTTCGTAAGTTTCCAAAGGTTAAATAGGATCGCGTGAAAACTGTTACTGATTTGTTTAGATATTTGTCCGTGTTAACTCGGAGGCTGTGTCATATACCGTCATGCAATCTGATGACAGTGTCAGTTACAGCAGCGATTTCACTTGCCATTTGAATGACAGATCCGATTTGAAACGATGACACAAAGTTTACATCTCCACATTTTCCTTTTGTTAGGTTGTTAAATTGAAAAGTAACACCTCAGGTATTGATTGGCGATGAAACGCGTCCAACCATGTGACACCGATTTTCTCCGGTCAGCTAATGGTATAATTAAAGGCTTTTGTTATAAGTTCGTACGCCCCACAAGCGTTTTGCGCTAAGGACGCGTACGTATACGTGCCTATCCCTAACCCAGACCTTTTTCTCAACGCTAAATCTGATCGAATCCCTTACCCTGCCCCCCTACCCTTTCAACCAAAAACAGCAGGAAAGCAAAAAAGAAAATTTGAAAGAATTATTAATTAAGGCTGTTGTTAGGAGTATTTTTGGGAGGAGCACTCTAGCTCTGGAGTCACAAAAGGCTTTAAAATATGGAAGCGTATATCCGTACAATATGTTGTATGGATATGGACAGTGCATATCTGTACAACAGGTTTACCAAAAGCGCGACTGGTGAAGGTTTGCTGAAACAAAACTTGGTATGGTGCTCACGAGTCTAAAGTGACCACACATGGAATAGTCAGATGGACCTGGGGGCGTGAGGGTCTAGTCAGTTCGTATCAATAGGCGGTAGTCAGATTGACTAATCAGGCAAAAAGGTGTTGGGGTAGCCATTGGTGATCGACGTACACTCAAGTATATTATTAGCGCAGATCAGGGAATTTCCGAGCAGAAGTCGGATTGTTTTGCTACTAAGCCGACTCATATTTTTTTAAAAACTATGAAAATTAACAAGGTCAGTAATATAGTATTCCGGTGCGTGTTCTACGTCATCGAATTGTGTGCGTTGTACGGATATGCACTGTCCATATCTCCACATGCGCTTCCTTAAAATATGTACCCCTAGCCCAAAAACTTTACGATGTACATACTTGTGACAATAATGAAAACCCCATCTTTTCATTATACGTGTATTGTTTCCCTGCCTTAACCCCTGATCTCTGTTTCATGTGCTGTTTCTGATATCTAACCTAACACTGATTTGAAACTTAATTTGAGATTTTCCATCCAAGAGCAGGCATGGAGTTTGAGTTTAAGTCGGAGTTTGGGTTTAACGGCCCGTCGGCACGATAACGGCACTCTGAGCCTCTGATGTTTTTTTTTCGGTATCTCTTCTGGGCTAGCTTTTAGCCATCGGTGTACACACTTATACACCACTAGATGTGGTACCGGGTCTGGAATATGCCTCCTCTCTCTCTCTAATATAATAAAAGTAATAGTATACAGACTTGCTTCAGAACTCACGCGCGCTAGGACACTACGCACCAAGCTGAACCCATGATAAGGTTACTTTTTTAATGACATTTACGATACTGTAACACGAGACACAGAATGGAGCCAAGAGGGAGAATGAAAATTAGAACTGTTGACAGCACGACGAAACAATGAATTTTCTATTAATTCAAAAAACAAAAAGAATTAAAAAAAAAAAAAAAGTCCGAACTTCGGTGTACTCTCCAGGGCGTATGCAACATTAGGTTACTGTTCGTGGCCTAATGAAAAAGCCTTTTACGTTCAAAGGTGGAGAATTTGTATATAGATATTATGCACTGGCTCAAAGAAACAGCTCTTTTTTCACCCGTCCTTTCCTGAGATCCTGTCATTTCCACCGGCAAACCTCCCAACCTTCGGTTTGAAAATTGCCCGTGGACTTCTCTTTTACAGCCTGAATTACAAACGGACTTTTAACGCATGTGACTGATTCTGGTGCACGCGCCTGGACAATTTCGCCACAAAATCTGTCCAGTTCTGAATCGTGGTGGAAATGGATAAATTGGTTCAAGGAGCTTAATAGTGGCTGTGTGCATATAAATTGTGAATATGTATGAGTGTGCGAGCGCCCGGGTGCTGGCATGTATGTGTGTGTGTGTGTGTGTGTGTGTGTGTGTGAGAGAGAGAGAGAGAGAGAGAGAGAGAGAGAGAGAGAGAGAGAGAGAGAGAGAGTGAATGAGTGAGTGGGTGAATGAATGAGTGAGTGGGCTGTGCGCCTGACCATCTGTTTGGCAGCTTGTAAGTGTAGAATGTATTAGAGATCGTGTCCACAACATCAGCTCCGTTCCGCTGTTTTTACGGAAAATGACGTATGAAAAACAGTAAAACACTCTTTGCCTCTGTATACTTGTGCACAGCATCCTTTCCGCTCAGCTCCTCACCGCTATAGAGGCAAAGAGTGTTTTTCATGCGTCATTTTCCCGAAAAATAGCGGAGCGGATGCTTTGGACACGACCACTGAATGAGTGAGTGAATGAATGACTGAGTGAGCAGTGCACCAGACTGTGTTTGCCAGCTCGTAAGTGCAGAAACTATTACTGCGGATAATTTGATTCTAGAAGCTTACAGTGGTCGTGAGTGCAATCTTTGCGTATTAGGGAGTACGCGCTTATATGTGTATTATTATGTGTGTACGTGTGTGTGTGTGTGTGTGTGATGTTTGCTTGTGTGCTGTATGTCTGACTTTATGTTTGCCTGCTTGTGAGTCAAGAACGTAGCCGAGCAAGGGCATCAAACCGTAGTAATGGCCCCGCCTTTGATGAAGATGATCAAGAGCCGAATTAAGACGGGGAATTTCTTTTATAATTCTTAATCCTATAAAGTGGATTACGCCTCTGACTTTCGTAACAGTCATAATATCATTAGATGTCGGTTATGTACTGTTTTGTATTTCAGTATTCCTGGTTTAACATACAACATTTCAAAATAACATAGGTCTGAGCTCCCATCCTCGCACACTTGCACACATACACACACATTCACACACACACACACACGCTGTTAGTGCACGACTGTAAAAGCGGACGTTGATGCAGAATCAGATCGCGTGCCGGTTGAGACCGGGTAACAATACAGGTGAGTGAAGTGTGAATGTCACACCCGTCACAGACTGCCAGGCCTAACACAACACATTGTAGTTTTTTTTTATTACTGCAAGCGCCCCCACCCCCCCCCCCACCCCCCACCCCTCACCTCCGTTTCTCCGACACCACCCCTCCACCTTCTTCTTCTTGCCTCGTGCACGATCACTTTAAAACCGGAGCAATAATAATATAGCAAAGGACATTAATTTTTTCTACCCGAAACAAAAACAGGGGTTCTCAGCCTATTTGGCATCATGACCCTTTTTAAAGCTCTGATCATCACCTGAGCCCTTTCCCCCGAGCCCAATCTCACCAGCAGTCTCACACTCCAAAATACCAACCGAAAAAAAAATCCACATTTAAGTCACATTCCCCCAGATATTTCTTTCTGTCTCTGTCTCTGTTTCTGTCTGTCTGTCTGTCTGTCTCTGTCTCTGTTTCTCTCTCTATATATATATCTATCTCTCTATCTCTCTCTATCTCTATCTCTCTTAATCAGTCTGCTTCTCCCTTCCTTCTCTTATAAACACACATGGATAGAGAGAGTACATGCAGACACACAAGGAGAGAGAGAGAGAGAGAGAGAGAGAGAGAAATACTCACACATGCACCAAACAGAGAAAGAGAGGAACTGACAGACAAGGACAGAAAAACACACGGAAGGGAGAAAGACAGAGAGCGAGAGAGAGAGAGAGAGATAGAGATAGAGAGAGAGAGAGAGAGAGAGAGAGAGAGAGAGAGAGAGAGAGAGAGAGAGAGAGAGATAGAGAGAAAGAGAGAGAAAGCGTGCAAGGAAATATTTGAGGGAATATCTCTTAAAAGTTTCTTTCTTTCTTTTTTTTTTTTTAAAGAAAGGAATTTGTTCTTACTAGGCGAAGCGTCCGTTCTGTTAGGGTAATTCGGATATAATAATTGTGACACAATCTGGGCAGGTCTAGATGAGGGACCGGGCCTTGTCCAGGGATAAACCCGGCTCCGCCGCCCTCCCTCCTCTCCCTCACCCCCCCTTTTTTTCACCCTTCCCTCTCCCATCTCCTCCACTTCCCACTCTCTTTACCCAACCCCCCCCCCCCATCTTCTGTCTCTCCCCTTTCCTCTCTCTTATCTTTCTCTCCATCTGTCCCTATCAATCTTTTCCCTCTTCCATCACCCCTCTGAAGCTAGGTCTGTTCATACTTATCTCATGCTTAGACTATTTTTGACACAGCTGTTACAATTTTCACAAGGCACTGGAATAACCTGAGTCAAAATGGGGCAAAAAGAAAAGGTTGTATGTTGCACAGCCCTGCGTGAGAAATAAAACCCAAACAATACAAAGCAAACTAAAGAGAAGACAGAAAATACACAAATTTTCGGCTTTCGCCTTTGTCAAGTGAAAAAAACGAACAATGAACGACTTCAACACGTGGTTTTTATGAAATAACCTGAACGCATGCTATATTTAATTCACCAATTATTAATTTCCTGCCCTACACAACATAATTATAGGCAGCCTGAACTGTAGATGTAGCTCTAGGTCAAGTTATCTAGGGGAACTTTGACTCGACGCGAAGACCAATAGAACTAGTCTTATTGTTACACAACAAATCCTTACAAAACACATAAATGTCATATTCAGAGTTGACTTTTAACCAGAAATATGCGAAGAACGTTTTAAGAAAGGGGAAGAACGCAAAGAGGAGAAATAGGTGAAGAGTGAAAATTCCAGTCACACTTTCCGATTCTAGTGGACGAAAATGCTTCCCTTTTTTCGTTTCAGCTGAAACAATCGTAAATAAATTATAATGATTAACTATTGGATTTAGTGCCACATGGATATGTCCAATTAATTGAATATTCCCGAATAAGACAATCACGTCACTGGTCCAACAGTTGTGAACAATAATGCGATCTAACAATAGAACTTTAGGGACACTGTAGATTGTCACGAGTGGAGTGAGCGAGATTCAAGGATTACGGGGGCATGGAAGTGTAGGACTGACTCACGGGATAGGGAGGCTGCTCACCTGTATTGACTTCTGTCAGTTGACGTAAAGCCTGCATGTTATGAGTGAAGTTGAGGCGTAGTAGAGGCAAAATCTGAATAGTCAGATCACTGCAAGTTAAGAGGTCCCAGGGGACAGACGTGAGATCAGAGGCAGTCGGGAGATTGTGATGTGTTTTCCAGTGATGACTGGTAGGTTGAACTATGATTTATAATTATGATGATTGATGTATTATATTCGCCTATGACCATGATGTAAATAAGTATATGTGAGGAATGTGGAAGTCAGTGATTACTGTGTATAGAAGTGTGCGCCATGAGCGATAGATGTAAGTTAGGTTCATGGATTCGTAGCGAGAGTGAGTGCTGTGTGGTACGGTGGAGGGGTGTTACCGTAAGATGTGTGGTGAGTGAAAGGTGGACTATTGTGTGTACGCTTCATGGTTTGTAATGAGGGGTGAAGTGGTTAGAAATGGTATGGTATTATACCAATGTAATGTTCTTCTTGTAGGTGCCGGGGTCGGGCAGAGACGCCACCCGCGGTAAGCGAACTAGCACAGGGGATAGGCCAGCATAGGGCCGAAGGCTACGCATAGGCCAGTGGAGTGAAGCTGTCGAGCAGGACAGGAGGGGCGCATGAGTCGTGGCAGTCTGGCCACAGACAGGGATGTGTATATAATTGTTAATGTGCTCTTAAGATGTACTACATGTGATAGTGATATACGACTGTGCTATTGTGATATTAATGTGAATTGAACTATTAACGTGCTATTGCCATATTGAGGAGCTCTTGGAATGCTCAGGTGTTATTGCCATAGGAATGTGTTATTAAGACATTGAGTGGAGAGGCTGAAGCCGACGTGTATTTAAAAGTAACTACCGGGTTGTGGACCCGAGGAAGAGTGCTTGAGGGAAAGAAGGCCGTTGGACGGCAGTTGATTAGAATAATATAATGTATGTAATTGCACTGTTATCTTTATCTTTATGTTTAATAAATGTGTGAGTCTGATGGGTTGTTCTGTTAAGTGTTATACGTGTTCGTTCGTGATTGTTGTCCTGTTATAATTATTACATCTCCCAGTCTGGGATTTGTGACACAGATCACGAACGGAGAGTCACGCTGAGAAGAAACAAATAGAACTGACCCCAGTGATGACCACTGTAATACCAATGTCACGAATGTGTTGATGAAAGGTCATAATGAGGGACATGGCGTCTTGTTTGTTTGTTCTTAACCCCGTCGGCTGTTAGACCAACGGCATTTTCCCCCAAATTTGCAGAACACTGCATGTTTTCTTTTTATTCTCCCAAAATGTTGAAACGTAACGAACTATCAGTGCTATCATTTCTTCACAAAAGTCAGCGAGTGAGTGACCACTGAGCATCAGTTTGGTTTGTGAAGGTCTGAATGTTGCTGGACTCTCTAAATGGTCTTGTCCACAGCATCCGCTCCACTATTTTGTACGGAAAAATGACAATGAAAAATACTCTTTGCCTCTAGCTTTACAGAGGTGCGGAGCGGAGCGGTACGGATGCTGTGTATGCAGAAGCAAAGAGTGTTGCACTTTTTCATACGTCATTTTCCGTAAAATAGCGCAATGGAGCGGATGCTGTGGACAAGACCATGAAAACTCATTGCATCTAGCTTTGGGTTGATCTCTTTTGCGCCATAACTGTATTAATTTGTCATTGTTTATGTTAGTTACCGGGGTGAAGATCTGTGCTTTCATAATGAAACAGCTGTGTGATTATCAGTGTACCTTTGTCGGTGCAAACTCGCCCTTAACGAGTGGACATTCTATAAAACCCAAATTAAAGCGTCCTGGGCCGTCTTGATGCTTTTGACTTACATTGTTTCTTAACTCGTACAGTGCTTTTGTTCGTATTAAATGTGTCGGAAAGACTGGCAAACGTGACAAAACAGCACTTAAATGTATTTCTATTACCATTGCTTTCCCAGTAAGATTGTTATTCAAGGAACACTGATAATGATGGTGATGATGATGGTGATAGTAGTGGTAGAGATGACAGATATGGTGGTCTTGCTCTCTGGTTAGATCAACCTCAGCCAATACATGGCACGCTGACATGTAACAGCGATGGGTTTTCGAAATGTCACCTGAAACTTGGTCCGTTGGTAGTTTGAGTTCGCCAGCACTGACGTTGTTGTACCGTGTATAAAGAAAGGCGGCAGCGTCTACGTCAGACAATAAAGATTCATTTATGTCATTTCCTATGTTTACCCCTGTCTGGCATGCATTTACAAAAACTGCACGACGCTGTCACATTTTACTTTATAGTCGCGTAAGTGTTGTTCGCAGGCCGGTTGTCACATAGTTACCGCGAAATTTCCCCGATCATACTTTCCCATTTTACTCGATGAAAATGGGTCTTTTTTTTGCGCTAAACAAATTGTAAATAATGATATTAAAGTCTATGAAAGCAGATAACCATATCCTCGTAAATTATAGTCACAAAATGGGATAGTTCACAAACTTTCATAATTTTTGGTAATTTAATTACGAAGTTTTAGGTGGTTACATGTTCACCGTCCATCTCCATTATGGTACGATACTTATTAAATCAAAGTCCCCCCCCCCCCCCCCCCCTAGAAATGTAACCGAAATGTTGGATTATCAAAACTTCTTTCCCCAGTCTCATTCATTTTTTGTTCTGTGACAATACACAGAAAGAGACAAAAATGTAACTTCATAGTGAAGCCAAAATATCAATAGTCTTGATATTCTTTTACTTAGTCCCTATGAACATGGATGCACGCAGAATACGTCATTTACCACATCAAATTACAAAATGATTCTGTAGGTTAGTACAATCTCAACCCGTAAAGAAAAATTTGTTTCGGAAAATAAGCTGACGCTGCAAGCCTGTCTCACTCCAGGACATGTTTTTATTTCAACCGGAGCTACAGATGCAGAGTAATCTATTTAATTCAAGACATTTTATAGATTTCCAGGGGAGAAAAATGTCGGCTGTCCAGCGCTCAGGGCAGCGTTTCCCACTTACAAATGAACAGCTCAGCCTGTCAACAACAGCAAAAAACGACATTTCTGTGTTCAGTTAACTGAGAGAATGTGGATCTCCTCAGGTGTCCTTGTGGGGAAACTGACAGAATTCTTCCCTATTGAACTGGTGTTTCCTTTAGCGAAACTTTGGAATTTTGCATAGCATTATACAATTTATACTGAAGGTTAACATTCGGTTACTGAATGAATTATCACTGCCAGCAAGTCGGCGACACTTTAATAGAAGTGTCCATTGTACACATAGTTTTTACCTAGCGCCCCTAGGAGAAAGCAGTTGTTGAGTTTAGAATAGAAGTTACTGCCCGATGTGTGTTTAGTAAAAATGTTATCCTGTAACGCGGGGCACGATGACACCACTGTTCATTTGCATGATTTAAAAGTGGTATTTCCGAAAACCATTGAAAAAGTTACTTTTAACATAGACTTGACGAACAAAATTCCGCACACGGCGTGATCTATTTATTGAATCCAGAAATTTGTCAGAGATGGACAATCACAATCAAACCACCATCTTCGAGAGCATCACAGCCCCCCTCCTCTCCCCCCTTCCCCTCCGAAAAAAGACGGCGAGGGAAACAATTACAAAATAACAATCAAAATTAAAGAACAGTTTGTAACATTGTCCTTTGTCCCCTGGTGGTCAGGAATTATTGCCCCTGTGGTAATGACTTAAATTATTTGACCTCTCTAATCTGCATGGATTTCGGGCAAGAGGAGCGAAAAAAAGGAAAAGGCCAGGTCTGGCACAGGATGT
The DNA here is from genome assembly GCA_963931925.1 of Onchidella celtica. Classification (NCBI taxonomy): domain Eukaryota; kingdom Metazoa; phylum Mollusca; class Gastropoda; order Systellommatophora; family Onchidiidae; genus Onchidella; species Onchidella celtica. Next base: position 49,127,397 of record OZ007575.1, on the reverse strand, counting down.
GCCTTGATCACGTGCAGGGACTTGACCAATCAGTTTACAATGGAGAACGTGACAAGCGATGGGCTCGCCCTGCACCGCAACTCACTGGGGGTGTACATGCATTTACACTGATGACAGAATTTCATGTCTTCTTTAAAGCCAATTGCAAATTCTGCCTTGCAGTTTTCTGTTTTGAAAAGCAAAAAAGTTATCGTTCGCGTCTCCCGGGGTTTTCCTGTTCTTTTTGACACGGAGTTTGAATTCTGAGTTTTTATTTTCCAGGGTTATCTCCCGGCGACAAAGGGAGAAGACAACAGAAAAACAAACCGAAACTGGTTTCTTTCCTTGTCACTTTCAACATCCTATTGTTGTTCACATGCAGAAATGGGCAAAATTGTATGGAGGGGCTGTGTGATGTTTATTATGACATTTTCAATTTTGTTTGAACAGATTTATTTTTTTTTTTTTGGTAAGTTTTAGGATTAGGGTTGAGATTTGGTTAGGTTAATTGGCCATTGTAACCGTTTCCTTGACAACATGGCCACAATAACGTTTTCTGAAAGTGGTCACAAGTTCTTCCAACTGTCAGTATTTGAGCTGCTTGATTCACATAGACCCCACTATGCATACATTATAGGGTGGCACTGACCCATGGAATAATTACAAATTGATTCTGAACTCTTTTTCTTCAGGTCCAGCTTATATCTAAGTGCTGATATTAAAAATCTTATTAGATCTCAATACTGCATTCGACACCATAGACAAATCGCTGTTAATATCTAGGCTAGAAAATTATCTTGGAATACATGGAATACCTCTCAAAAGGATTGATTCGTGTCTTAGCGACAGGACATGGCGGGTGCAGGTCGACGTGTCAACCAACCAGGCACTGTAATCGTTGCAATCTGGCGCGGTGCCATCAGAACCCATGCAAATTCAGTTTGGTGTGCCACAGGGCTCTGGGTTGGGGTCTTTTCTGTTCACTCTTTACGCCACCCTATTGAGTGATATCATCAAAGGCCATTGTGTTGAACATCATGACACTCAGCTTTACATCCCACTACAGAATGTTGTTCAATCAGAGGCAGTTGAGGATATTGAAAACTGTATTAGTGACTTTAAGAAGTGGACGAGTGTCTTTAAGCTCAAACTAAATGACCCCAAAACAGAAATTATTCTTCTGGGAACAAAACAACAAATAAATTGTACTAAATTAGAGTTCCTGAATGTGAGCGACTCGAGAGTCAAAGCTGAAACCTCAGGAGCAATGACAAATCTAGGTGCCTATTTACATTCTGACCTCTCGATGCAAACTCATGTTACTAAAGTCAGCCAAGCTGCTCATTTTCCGTCTCAGAGCCACAGGGAAAATAAGAAATTCATTTTGATAAATCAAAACATGACAAAAATTCTTGTACATGCATTTATTACCAGTAGACCTGATTATTGTAACTCACTGTTACTTGGAATTTCTTGTGCTCCAAACCGTTTTCAGAAAATTCAGAATCGATCAGCCGGATTAATCACACCATCGCATCCATCATCAGATATTCTTCCAGTTCTTAAGTCAGTCCACTGGCTACCCATCAAGGAAGGAGTAGATTTCACTATTTTGTGCTTTATGTTTGGATGTTTAAACGGGCCAGCCCCAGAATATCTTTCAGAACTAGTGGAATCAGTACCGGCCTTCACGCACTTTGAGATCAGTAGATACGAGACTTCTTGGGACACCCACATTCAGATTGTCGCTTGGTGAAAAGGCGTTTTCTATTGGTGGGCCCAAATTGTGGAACAATATCAGCGTTGACACCAGGAAGAGTGAAAATATCGTCACATTTTAAAATAGGCTCAAAACTGAAATGTCTAGGACTGTTTTCATTGAAACTGAATCATGTCCCTTTTTGGTCTCAGAGGTTTGAGGATGAGAGTGGATCAAATGTTTGTTGGTGTGTGTGAGTGGGAGTATGATGAATTCATTGTACGTTAATCCTGTTCTTAATTTAAGTTCAGCGACTTGGAGTGTATCATTTGTTTGCGGATTTGAGCGCTTTACAAGTTCATTATTACATCTTACATTATTACATTACAATACCGCCATCACAAGTGTTAGTACTACCATTACCATAACCACAGCCACCACTTACCATCATCACCACCACCACCACCACCAAATCCAGCATTATTGTCACTGCATTTACAACCACTACTAATTACGATTGGTCTAGTTGCGCCGACAGTTCAAATTTCCATCATCAGTACTTTCACCACTTAATGATCACTAACAAACTTCATCATCACTGCTGTTCCTTTACGTTTTTACAAAGTAATCTTCCCGGCTCGCTTACTCAGTAATTAATCAACTTAAATCTATTACTTGCACTCCCAGGTTTCATACCTTTTCAGGGGGAGGGGGGTCAAGCTTATCAAATGCTGACTTTTTTTTCAAGGCGCTCCGCCTTCAGATGCCTGGCTGACAGGTGTCCAACCGTCGTCTGTGATATTGTCTCAAAGGGATGTAAACCTCAAGTCAAAACAAAAATTAACGAAGATATTACTTACGACCCTTTTTCGTCACAATGATCAGGCGTAACTTGTATACTTTTTTTTTTTCCCCCGAGCTCACTACACATTTTTTTTTTTTTTTTTGGTACCCCATTAGTGAGTCAGTCTAACTTGTTAAATATGATTATGTTCAGACAATACTATCAGTGTTGTGATATCCTGTTAGTTCGATTTTTTTTTTTCAAATGTTTTAGTTGCTGTAAGAGAAACAAAGAAGAAATGAGATCTGTTACTGAAAATGTTTCTTTTTTAATTTTCTACTTGCCCCTGGTCTATACAGAACCTAGGGGTGAGCTCTTCCCACTTTCCCGCCTCATCAAAAGAAGCGTCCATTGTTAGGCCTGATGCCACAACAATAATAAAAGTCTCTAAACGGCAGAGGTCCGCTCTATAGTGGCTGTTTGAGTTAGTTCTGTTAATGTCCTAACCAAGTCTTGACTGAATGAGACAAAGTGCAGCAGTGGCATGGGCAAAGAAGAGGAAGTAATTAACAAATAGATCATCCGAGGGGAATAAAATCTTCGTAATGAATTTTAGCAGTTGAAAAGGGAGAGTTGTAAATTTGATTATGGCACACCGAGACTGCCCCACATCGAGCCTCACCACCTATCTGATTGGCGTCTTAGGGTGTAAAAACCTGCCAAAAAAAACCACCCCGTGACCTCCAGCAGTTACAATGACGCTATCGTATACATATTGTAGTTAATACAAATCGTAATGTATGTGGGTGCTTTCCCTGGGGCGATCCGACAGCCAGACGCTCAAACTTAACGATTTACGGCAAAATGGCATTTCATGAGTATGCTATTTAGCAGATGTTATTGCTATTAGTACTACTGTTAGCTTCCTAACCCTCTGCAGTTATTAAGGGTACCATAGGTTTCTAAAATGTCCCTGCCCTGTGAAAAGAAGTAAAATTCTTACCTGACTCACCTTCGTTGCGTTCCTTCCTCCACAACTTCCTTGCTTACTCCCATAATTTCCTAAACTTGGCCTCTGTGTTAAACAGGTCTGTCATTTTGCCTCTCTTACCATAGTTGTATTTCGAAATTACCATTTTCCCTATCAATATTGCATGATTAATTTCATTCAGAGATTTCTTGTTAAAAATTTGCTATGCGACGGCAGTCCCAATAAAACGGAACATTTATCTAAAACAGTTCTCTTACCTGTTTCTGCTGTAATTCGGTTTTCGATTTCTTTCCAGAGTGGCTGGACTGTTGAGCAATCATAGAAAAAATGTTCTAAAAAATCTACCGCTTTACACGTTGGGCATAAAATTGATTCTTGTACTCCCATCTTTGTTAATAGTATACTTGTTGGATAAATGTGATTCAGTATTTTCCACTGCAATACTCTTAACATTGTTTCTGTGGTGCAGTTAAATGCAATTTTCCAGTGTGTTTCTCTTATCTCTACTTTCATTTTTTGTTTCCAGAAATTAATTGCATAAGATTGTCTCTCGACTCTAATCGTTTTTTCAAATCCTTTCCTTCCTATATTACCTATGATTTCCCCTCTGAATTTGATAGATTTCAATGCCCCTGGTCTTTCCTCCTGCAGCAATGGCTTCTTATAAAGAGCGTTGTATAAGACACTGTATTCTAGCTGGGCACCAGGAAAGGCCCCGTATTTCCCTATAAAGTCATAAAAGGAAATTATGGTGTTATTATTACATACATCTTTAACATAGACAATATTTCTCTGTATACAGTTTGGCAGGAGAAGTATGCTATTCTTATACTTTATATTTTTGTTGTTAGACAGTGTTTCATTTACTGATAATACATTTCCGGTCTCTGGGATATGATTATGATCGATCCATGTCTTCAAAACTCGTCTCCAGAATAGTATTTTAACCTTTTCTAGACCTTTGAATTCTTTACTCGCAATGTTACTTTCAAAGGCAGCGATGCCTCCAACTGGAACGAGACATTGCAAAGGAATAATTTTCCAAGGTTGACTTTCACCATGAATTAAATTTTCTCCCCATTGAAGGAGAATAAAATTTGCTTATGAATTATATTTACCATATTCATCCCGCCTTTTTCATATGAACTACACATCGCAATTCTATTTACTTTTTCAAACGCCCTGGTGTCCGTAAGTCGTCTTTTCCATATAAATTTAAAAAATAACTTATTTATTTTGTTCAGAATATGCAAAGGAAGCCCAATGCTCTGCATTACATACATAAATTGACTTAGACCAAATGTTTTCACTATATGTATTTTTCCAATTATAGATAGATTTCTTCTAGCCCACAAGGACAGTATTTTTTCTGTAGTTTCTATTTTCTTATTCCAGTTTTCCTCCGTCTCCATTGCTGGAGACTTCGAGCTGAAAGTTATACCTAAAATTTTCAGTTTGTCAACCACTTTTATGTCTAGTTCTTCAGCCCACTGAATTCTTTCTTTTCCCATGGTCATCGCAAGCGACTTTTCTTTATTTAATGCCAGGCCTGAGAGTTCAGTAAATTCTTTTATTTTAGCCAGAATTTCTCTGTAGTCAATTAAGTCTTTCAAAAAAAGTGTTGTGTCGTCGGCATATTGTTTAATTTTTACCTGGCTCCTTGTGTCCGGTAGTGTAATTCCTCTAATATTTCTTTCTTGTTTAATTTTAAGGGCCAAAATTTCAACAGCAACCACAAAGATTAGTGGAGAAATTGGGCAACCCTGCCGTACCCCTCTCTCAATTTTAAACTCTCTGCTAAAGAATCCCCCTTGTATACTTACCAGTCATCCACGTCTCAGCTGCTTCCTTGGAGCAAAGCGACATTAATTTTACTTCTCAGCCTGAGAAAAGTTCCAGAAAACAGATCGTGAAAATAACGTCTTCTTCTTCTTCTTTCGTTCACGAATATAAATCAGCAGATTTGTTCTTTTAATAAAATCTACGGTTTTCTGCAGTTCTGGCAGAGCACCATAGAGTTTGATATTCAGGTCGGTGGGTTGGGGCCAATATGTTTCTCGCAGTGCTGAGAGGAGTGTGCAGTTCTGCAATATATGCTCCGTGTTTTGAGGAGACTGGCTGCACTCGCATATGGCAGATGTTCCTATTTTGAACTTGGTGAACCTGTGGTGGTGGAGCCTATTGTGACCAGTTCTTAGTCTGAACAATAGTACTTGATCCTCTCTGTTCAGGAGATGATATTTATCCTGTTGGTTTATTTGCTGCCGTCTGTTGTTTTTGATGAGGTTTTTCTTCTCATAGTAGTTTAGGAGGCACTGTGGCTGCTCCAGGCCGGAGCCCTCCATGGCCAGTTGGTCTGCCTTCTCACGTGTGCATTAGGGCTACAAAGGAGGTAATCCGCGGGAATCTGTGCGCCATTACTGAACATTAACCCTGAGCGAGCGGCCCCAGGATCCCATTCCCCTAGCTTGATTTACAAACTCCACAGTTTTATTTTTCTTATTCCTATTGGTTTCTGGTCTTTAATTGGACAGAGATTTGTTCTCTGAGTTTATTGGACACACTGAGGCCATTCGCCCTTCCTTACTTGTGACAACCGTGTTTGTTGTCACGTGGAGAGAGAAATGGAAACTGGTGATGAATGAGGCAAATGGATTAATATTCATATACCCCCTCCCCAAATGGCACCCCTTTTTAACTTTGATAATGGTATTCGTTATTCGTGCATCGTCTTTTTAATTCTCCTCCTCCTCACCATCATCACCACAATTTCGGTCAGCACCACCAACATTGTAATAACAAGAAATGGAACGTACAAACAAAACAAAGAAAAAAGATGCCAGTACATAAAACGACCATCACTCTATTTCTCACCATTATCGTGATCAACAGCAGCAACATTTCCATTTCTATAATACATTTCTTTACATTTATCTAAAGTTCACACTATTGTCTATTAAGTCTTTGTTGACCGCAGTTCATAGTGACAGAAAGTGTGTTATCTATTTATTATTATTATTATTATTTATTTTTTTTGTCATTTCACTCGTTATGAATTTATTGTATCATTTTCTTATTATTCGTTATTTAACGTGTGGGTTTCAGAAATCCATTTTGGTTTTTTGAGTTTACCACAGTTTGACTTAGTTATAAAGTGCAGTTGGGTTCATACAGATAATGTAATGTAGTTAGAATTGATTCAAGACACAACTTCCGAGTTTTCTTTTACAACCCTTGAAGACACTGTAAAATGTTGCTGTAATTTTTACCGCGAGGTCGTGCTGAACACGAACGCTTACAGATACATTTGCGTGTTGGATAATGAAGAAAGTGTGTTGAACGGCACATTTTCATTACTGTCTCCTTATTTAACGGAGATTTGTCGAAACCTCATTAGTGGACAAGCTGTAGACAGCAATGAACATGGCGTCTCTTGATTCTGATTCTTGAATAAAAATGTATATATTTCTGTTCAAACTTAGAATCCTGTTGGGTTGCTCTCTCTCTCTTTCTCTCTCTCTACATCATTTATCTCTCTCTCCCCCTCTCTCTCTCTGTCTCTGTAATTCTCTATCTCTCCCTCTCATTTTCTCTCACCTCTCTCTCATTCTCTTTCTCTTCTCTCTCTCTCTTTCTCTGTCTCATCTCACCCCCCCTTTTTCTTTTTCTCTCCCCTCTCTCTGTTTCTCTTTCTCTCTCACACCTCTCTCTCACTGTTTCTCTCTCTCTCTCTCTTTCTGTTTCTCTCTCTCTCTGCCCCTCTCTCTCTTTCTCTCTCTATCTTTCTCTCTTTATCACTGTTTCTCTTTCTCTCTCTGACTCCCTCTCTTTCTTTCTCTTTCTCTCTCGCTCCCCTCTCTCTCTCTCTTTCTCCTTCTCTCTCTCCCTCTCTTCTCCCTCTCTCTCATCCCTCTCTCTTTCTCTTTCTCCCTCCTCGCTCTTTTTCTCTCTCTAAGAGGAAGGCATTTCCTATGTCGGTTTAACTAAGTTCAACCAATCCTGACTGCTGGAAATATACGTAGGTAAGGCAGAATTAGCAAATGCTATAAAACTCAACAAAAGTGCCAACTGCTTGTTGCCAGTACTCACGTCCGTTAGCGACGTGCGGACAGGACATTTCGGAGACATTAATTTTTTGACCTATATTTATCAGACTGTCACACGCCACCATTGACCTATTAAAGGTGTCAGGTTCATAGACCTATTAAAGGTCCTTGGGTCCCTTGAAAATCCCCAGCACAGTTAGTTCTCTAAACATTCAGTGTGTCACTCGGGTCAATAGTATGAGGCTGCATGGAAACTATGATTAGTTCTTAGCCATGCTAAACTGTTCCATTTTAACCCCGCTACGACTTTGATAGTATATTTTCCATTTCACACACACGCACACACACACACAGACACACAAGGACACGCACATACACGAGCGCACAGACATACACACACACAGAGGGGACACGGTGCTCTAGAGGCAAAGTGCTTGCCTCTCATGTCGAAGATACGGGGTTCGATCCCTGGTCGGTACAGACATGTTGACATTTTTTTTTTTCGGGGGAAAAATTCCTGTCCCTGATCCTATGGTCGATAGGATCGAGCGCCTAGTCTTCTCAGACGAGGATGGAAAACTGAGAGAGCCCTTGTGCACGTTGCGCACGTTAAAGACACCTCGTCAGATGAAGATCGAAAAGAGCAGGCCGAACAAGGCCACTGCCCTGGAAAAATTAAGGAAAACTCATCCCTACCTCAAAAACACACAGAAATACGAACAAGAAAAATAAAAACAAGAGAAGTGAAGTGTAAATGCCAAGGGCAGAGAAATCTCCTTAAATAAAGACCTAAAAAAAAACCCCCAAAGACTGCCGGCTACTCTTGTGCGTGCTGACAAGTTCTCGTTCTTTCCATCCACATATCCACAAATCTTAGTTTTTGTTTGTTCCAACTCGAATTTTGCATACATTTGACGTTAAATGTTTATGGCTTTGGTATTATGATAAAGGAGATAAGGAGTTCGAATTAACCGGAACGGAGAAACAGCTTGATAAGCGCCACAACGCAGTTTAAATAAGTGTCAAAAATGTGCATTTGTTACACCTCTACTACATACTAGAAGATCTGCAGTTTTTTTGTTTTTGTTTTGAAATGGAGATAGAACAAACAAGAACTTAGGTCGCGATATATAATGATTGCGATTCAGGGGCCTAATAACGAAACAAGATTTTTTAGCTACTTTCACCCATTGCGATATCGTGGTGACCCATGCTTCCATTAAGGAAAGTGTTTTCTGTTGCCATTAGCAGAGATAATAAGTGTAACGCAATTTGGACGTTCCTTTTAACCGGGCATAATTATTCCCCTTTTGCGTCCCATTTAACCGATTTTGCCTGGTGTGACACATTTTTATGCGGGGTGGAAAATCCAGAGTCATGCGGTTCCATTTTGAACGAAGGAGTGTATGCTGAACACAGCCTGAGGGTGAGCATGACTTTTGGACAGGCTGTTTCATCTTCAGTCGTCAGTGCTCACTGGGCTTCCCGTGCGTGCTCCTCTTCCTTTCTAGACCTGACCAGGCATGCCAGTAGAGGATAACCCTGAGGCAAAGGATGAAAACCTTCCGTTTGGAGTGTGGCGGATTTCATCATAAGTGGCTCCGTGGTACTAGGTGGGTGGGTGAGTGATGGTCGGCTGACTTTTTTTTTTCGGGGGGGGGGGGGGGGAGACATGTTTTTTTTTTTTATGTATGTCTGTTTGTATATTAATTACACATAAAAAAGTGCAAGAATGAGTGAATGAAATGAGGTGAATAATTCAGAAAAAAGAATGAAGAAATGACAACTTCGTTTGACCGCTTCTGTCTGGATGAACAGAACGTGAGAGTGAAGTCTTGTCAAGGACAAGGTGAGTACGTTAGAAATTGAGTGAAGGAAACATAACATAGGTGAATGAGTGAATGAGGAGATTACTTTTGGTTTGGTCATGTGCGAGCTGTGATCTCTGGTCCTGACGAATGTGTACTTTTAAGGGTTGGGAAAGTGCGGAGGTAAAGTTCTGAGGACGTACACAAGCGAAAGAGGGGAGTTGAGATAAGGTTTTTTACATCATGTTTTCAGCACAATGAGAGGCGAGGGTTGGGTATGCGGTCAGGCCACGGACCAGTGGGCGTTTTTCGGACAATACCATGGCAGGTTGTTTAGCTTTGACCACACATCTCTGGAGGGATTCGAACCTGTGATATCTTGCACGCGGATGGAGGGTTCACACCACTGGGCCATCTCATCGGTGAACGGAAGGGTGAAAGAGTTTGGAGTAAGATTAAGTGATATAGAAGTAGATAGAGAGAGACAGGAAGAGAGATAGGGGAGAGAGAGAGAGGGAGTAAGAGACAGAGGGGGAGAGAGAGAGTGAGGGAGAGAGAAAGAGGGAGAGAGAGAGGGAGGGGGAGAGAGAAAGAGGGAGAGAGAGAGAGAGGGAGACTGAGAGAGAGAGAGAGAAAGAGAGAGAGAAATGGTGCACTCAACTGACTCTGGACATTTTTGACAGCTTGGGGACCCCCCTCCAGCCCCAACACACACACCAACACACACACACACACTCACACACACAAATGTGCACACATCACGTGCCAATGCAGGACGTATTCTGCATGAGACCAGGTTCAGCTTCCAAGAAAAAAAATAAAACTATAGTACATTGCAGTTCAAACACTGACAGTAAAACTTTCAGGCACAATACTGCAAACGATCTTTCAGATGTGACAACAGTGGAGAGAAGTGATACACAGGCAGTGCACCAGCACGAGGCAAAGTAACACGGCAGTAATTGAACGCCTCGTTGGCCAGTTTTTGCCAAAGTCGAAACATTGTTCTTCCTGGGTTGCTTTCACTAAAGAAATTTCCCAAACTGTGTTTGATTTCGTCGCCAAAGTACATTTCTTTATACATGGTGCCCCGTTGACATGTAGCTTGGCTACGGTGACTATTGGCAGCACACAATCATAATTATACGAGAGGCGTGCTGTCTGCGATAGCCGTATCAAAGATACCGTATTACAAACGATCAGATGAGAGACTCCCTTCCTCGCACCTCTAACAAAATCGTGTACACAGTTTGCAAGCTGATCCGAGGGGTGGGGGTGGGGCTATTGGTGAGGGTGGTTGGGGGTCGGGGGGTCGGCATGGAGCATAGCATGAAAAGATTGGTTGATATAATGACAAATTAATGATGCTGATTTGTTACTGCGCTGCTGCAACTAAAAAAAAAGAAAAGAAAAGACAAAATAGCCAGAGTTTTCCCACGCTTGAAGTTAAAATTACAAAGTAACTGACATCAGTCAAGCCTACAGCGAAAGCTGAACAGTGAACAGAACACGATATTTTCCCTATTTGACTTTTGTAAAATACAGAACCGTTCATGACTTTCCGCGCATTCGCCACTAGGTAGCCGTGTGAAATCTGTGCAAGCTAAACCCGCCAGCTGTCTCGTCTTATTCGTTCTAATATCTTTGGCCTTATGACGTCTCTCCGTGTCCGATATTCGATGTTCACAAGACATCATTACAATAATGTCATCATCAAGTCGTAAGATAATTATCTCCGGTCATTCCTTCCTTCCACTCCTCCCCCCCCTTTTTTTAAAAATCCTATAGCGACCCCCCACGCAGATGCCCAAATCTTGTTTTATTTATGTGCAGATAGATAAGAAACCGCGTATTTGATTCCTTTATCTGGTATGCCAGAGATGGCTATCACATGACGACATTCAGACAGCCGCTCTCAGCGACTTGTGTCCCTTGCCCGGGGTCATTCATTAACGCCAGAGAGCGATGGCCCCTGATGTGCCCATCAGACAGGGGAGAGAACTGTAGGTTTTCCTGCCTTAATCATGCCGCTCACTTGGACATGGAAAAAGAGACCAAAAAAAGAGGTTGGGGGGGGGAGTGGGGGCAGGGCATTAGAGGGTGGTGGGGGAAGATGTTGAACAATTAGATGTCACACACTGATTGAAATGAGATCAGGATGTGTTCTTACATAACACAACATTGTACTCTGATGATGTAATATTGTTTTAACGTTTTCTCGAAATGTCTACTCAATATAATAATAATTCTAGTGGTTATACTACCCAGTTTCCCCTTCATCCCTGGCTCTCATCCTGGTTTTTTGAGAAGGAGGCGAGAAGAGGAGAAATGAAATAACTACCCAGAAGGGGAACGGGAGTTGGGGGGCGGGGGGTGCTGAAAGAAATTATTTGCTGAAAATTGATGCGAGTTTAAGGTTGTGGGGAAAGTGGGAGAGTGGGTGTGTGTGTGTGCAGGGGCTGGGAGGAGGAAGTCGTATAAAAGATTTCTGTGACTGACATAATTGATTTATTATTAATTTTTTTCCTTTTAAGTCAACGAGAAGACACTGGGAGTGGAGGCTAGTGGGTGGGTGAAATACATCAGAAATACAAAGAGCACCAGAAACCACTACTTTACCCAAGGGTGGTAATTAAAACGATGCAGTTGTTCATGTGCTCCTGATGTTGCCGACAAAGGCAAACTAGAGCCTGTGTGTGCAGGGTGGGGAGGGCTGTTTATTACCCCCCCCCCCACCTCCATCCTCACGAATTCCCTTTTTTCTTCCGTCTGTCGATACAGATTATCTCCCCTACCAGGTAATTATTACAGACAGGAAGACGCTGATTATTTTTGACACAGTAAATAAATTATGTAAAGAAGTATCGATCTCAATCAGGTTAATGCCTTATAACAACCCGTGGACCACGAGGACATGGCCGGCATAATAAATGGTATCGACTCCCTAAACTCTTCTTTTCTTTCTTTCTTTTCTTTTAACCCTTTGACTACCAAAGGCGTGAAAGCTGAATTTTCTGAAATCTTGTCAATATTTTGCTATCATGTTTTTCATTCAATTTAAGAGAGCCAAAGTGAATCTAGATTATGATATTCATCTGCAACTCAAAGTTATTACTTGAGAACCAAAAAACGTCTAACTTTCAGAGCAGTAAGAGATTCTCAGCAATGCCATGCCGGTATTGAAAGGGTTAAAACTAGTAGAGAACCCGCGATTTCATGGGCCGAGGACAAAAATTGGATTTTTGACTTAAGAGTGAAACAGACCAAAGCTGGTGTTCACAGGCGCCAGACTTGTCGCACATCCCCCATAAGCTTTGCTTCACACTAGCACAATAGGCACTGAGCGCTGTATGCCGCTGGGTCGCGGTGTGGGCAGTGTATAATGTAAACGTGAAGCAAAATCTATGGGTGGCGAGTCACCGTTCTGGTGCTGTCTGTTTCATCGGGGTTGTGGTTCTCCCTGTCAGATTAGTTGACACCTAAGAAATTAATTTAGTAATTTTTTAAACTGTTATTGAGGCCATAAAACTTTTTTTTTTTAAAATTCCACCACAATGAAATACTTCCGCCACTATTTTTTAGAATAAGACTAGAGGATGTACCCGGCAATATCCGGGATAAACATGTGAACCCATCGTTCTCTCTCTCTCTCTCTCTCTCTCTCTCTCTCTCTCTCTCTCTCTCTCTCTCTCTCTCTCTCTCTCTCTTTGTCTAGAAAGCTTACCATATTCTACAGTCTTATTACAACAGATTTCATGCAGACCAGAGCACTAAGCACTATTTTCTGGTAGGGAAATTGAACGCACAGGATTGAACGCGTATTAATATCATTTCCGGCGCGGTGGGTTTACTTCAGGGAGCCAAAACAAAGATCATTGTATTTTTACATTCTCACAAGTTTTTATTTAAAAATACCTGAAAATTGAATCAACACAATCGATCTGTACAAAAGCGATGGGACTGAATTAGTGGACACACAAAAATTAATTGTGCATTTTTTAAAAACTGTCAATTAGGCTGTAACGTCCAGCAAAAAGGGCCAAAATTGCACCACAATGAATTAATCCCGCCCACAGGGAAGATATTGAAACATGAGGTCTTCTCGACAGTAATGGAAAAATAGATCGATGGAAGAAAAGGTCTGACTCAAGGAATTGACTTCAGGAGCTTTAGAAGGACTGTAATCCTCTTGAAATGTAGATGAATATTTCCATTTTAATCCTAACATAACCTGACTTTTATTTTTCTTGCCATTTTTTCCGCTTGACGTTTCCTCTACTATGTTCTAGACACACAGGGGACACAAGTCATAGGATAGCAAGCCTTGGGAAGAACACAATGACAAAATTTCACTGATTTTGCGAATAGTAAACTATTTCAGGATCTGCCAGGGAGGATATTTAGTGTCAACAATGTCAAAATTGGCTAAAAAGAAAAAGTCGTATGTAGCAAAGACTGCGTAAGAAATAATACCCAAACGATACAAAGCAAACTAAAAGAGAAGATCTTCAATATTTCGGTTGTCGCCTTTGTCAAGGAAAAAGAAAAAAAAGAAAAAAGAACAACAGAAAAAATGGAACAGAGAAAAGAATCAAACAATAAAAGATTTCAATAGGAAATTTATAGCCAACAAACAGTTTAGTTTGTTTCTGGGGGGGGGGGGGGGGGGGGGGTTGAACTTGCCTAACTTCAGAGATACCATCCCACATAAACTTCAGATGTTCTCGAGCCCATACGAAATTAAGCAAATTTACATATGTGAGTGTGCATGGGAAAACCCGGCATAAGTCGGCAGAGTTGATTTTGAGAAAAAAGGCTTTGAAGGGAAAATAATAATATGGGTCCGACAAAAACTTCCAACTTGGCTGTTGTTTAGGGGACCGTGGCATGTTACAGGGTAAACTGTAGATGAGCAGTGAACACGACTCACTATGATCTCTATAACGGCTTAATTATTAGACTACGGTCTCCTAACAACAATCACTCCAATATTACTTGGTCAATTAGCTATTGCCACTTATAGGATTAAATGCCGTTTTCTCAAAATCTTGTTTTAGTTGCGTCACTGACTTCAATTTATCAGAAATGTCTTGTCTTTTATTATAAGTACAAAACTCAAAATGTCATGTTGCCGACTTATTGTGGGTTTTCTCATGCACACTCACATAAAATATATGTTTTTATTGTTATATACATTTTGTTACGAAAATTTTATATACATCTTCTTTCGGCGCTAAAGTACAATGCCTCGCTCAGATCTAGCATTAAAATCAGGATTTAAGTTCTTAAATATTTTTACCAACCATGACCATTAGACTTACGTTTGAGATCATTGGGGCTTAGTTCAAATCCAGGAAATCATTATAAAGCTTGAAGTTTTGTCCTAATATTTATCTTTTATGTTGACTATGTTGACAACAAAAGCCTAGCCAATATATTTCCACGAGTCGCATTTTGAAGGTCATAGAGACGCAAGTGGCTCACGAGCCGTGATCTGGCCACCCCTGCTCTATGATAACTTGGTTGTACATGCACAGCCGGTGTCCTTCATGGCTGGCCCAGAAGTAAAACAAACAAAGAATAAGCAGCAACGAGCTCTTTATCACCTCCGTCACCTCACATCTGTTCATCCACCAATCTTATCCCGTCCCCTCCCCTCTCCGACCGACATTACTCAATCCAATACATTAATTCACTCCTCCTTCACTCGCCTCCACGATGCCATGATGGAGAAATTTGTCGCTCCTCCAGAATACGAACTCATTTTTTGCACGTCACCAGGTTATCCAAGAGGTGACGTAATTTACAACCCTTGGCTCAGGGGTGAGCACAAAGTTTCTAATGACCCTGCTACTGCTGACACAGTTTATGGGTAGGGCCAGGACATATTCTTCCCCTCCCCCCTCCCCTGGGTCCTCCCTCTATCATACAACCTGGCCCTCCGATAAACCCTACAATGATTTTCGTATCCCTGCATAAAAATATACGCCTGCCATCTATACCCAGTTTGATTATTATACAGTGACATCTTATATTGTTAGTATTATTATTATTGTCATTATTTTATTATTATTATTATAATTGCTATATTGCCATTATCATTATGATTGTAAACAATTTTTATACGCTTGTATTTGGACATCTAAAGTGTGTTACAATATTGGGACATACAGTGTACATCATAGAGCACCCAAAATGAGTACGGTAGAGGTAGGAACTTGCATTTCATCTCCTGTGACGTCAGTTACTCCGTCGGTAATATCAGAAACGCTACCTTCCGATCTTTACATGTGTACCCAAATGTTGTTATATCGTGAATAAAGTTTTACAAAATTGTTCTGGAGTTACGGTCAGTCTCAGCTCTAAAGTCTCATAGTACCGGCGGAGTGACTGACGTCACAGGAGATGAAATTAAAGAAACAAGCGAGGCTTACCTGTAAGGTGATGCTTGTTTCTGATCTCATCGACTGTGTCGTCAGGAACGGAGTGGGTAAGATGCCCCCCCCCCTCCCAACCCGTCCCTATATTGATCATTCGGATAAGATATCACGGCTATTAATGGAGTACAACAGTTATGTCATTACAGTCGATTTGGTTCTGAGACATTCGCTCTCTAGAGTGACTGGCGCCGGAAGGTATCGTTTCTCATCTTACCACTCCGTTCCTGACGACACAGTCGACGAAATCAGAAACAAGAATCACCTTACAGGTTAGCCTCGCTTGTTTCTTTAAATATACCTGGCCATACAAGGGCATCATTTTAAGTAAAAAATACAGATATGGCCAACAGCGTACTTGGCTCATAGTGTACAGTTTAAATGAACAATTTTAAGGGTACAATTAAAGAAAAACGCTTTTAAGAGTACAATTGAAAAAAAACACCTCTAAGTGTACAATCAACCATAATGACCCACAGTATACTTGGTCACAGATTGACAGTTTTAGAATAATTATCAAAATGCCTGATTCGTATTTGAGATATTTGGTTTTAAATGTACAAAAAAAACAACAACATCTGTGTGACATGTGATTGGAGCACACTCACCTCGCTAAAACTCGACCCCCTCCACCCCCCCCCCTCCCCCTGTCCATTACAATTCCTTCATCGCGCCCTTCTACAACTATGATATCCATTGATAAACAGAGTATAATATACAAGAAATCTTTTCTGCCGAAAAGAATACGTAGTATCCCCGTTTTATCCAGTCTCTCTGGTAGTATATCGTATTATCCTCCCCCCCCCCCCTCCTTTTTACAGACATCAACCTCCGATACCGACACAGAAGAACATCTGGTAATAAAAGGACTCGTTTATTGACGCCACCGATTGTATGAAGAATGTTTACTGCACTTTTACCGTCTTATACAAAATATTGGAAATCCTGCAACTAATAGCTCTATTCATGGTGTCTTTAGACATTGTACAGTTCCATTTTTGGTTCTGTGTGATGGCATACCAGAACGCTTTGATATGAAATTTCCAGACGTGTAAGAATTCTAAAATGTTATTGTATCATGGCAAGCTGACCCGACATTAATATTTTCAGCCCTGATGTCAAGCTGACGTGGCCTGTGATTTCATTTGTTCATTTTATTGGCTGATAGGTTGTCTTGTCCATCCTTTGTCTCCAACATATTCACGTCAAACTGTCTAGACAGTCTTAAGTTACATTTTCCATGCCATAATAACCCAAAGTGATGAAATTAACAGTTTGAATTGAGACTAGGTTTTTTTTTTTGTTTTTTTTTTACAAGTCATTATTGTTCCACTCAGCCCATGAAAAGCCTCGACCCATCGACTCTCGGTGCAAAGGTGTAATTGTCTCATCATGGCGAGTCATTGGGTCCACCGGAGTATACAAAACCTTGAATTTACGTTGTATTTAGATATTTCTGTGGTGCATCGGGACGGGCCTGCTGTCATCTTATCTCACGCAAGTGTGTGTGAGAGAGAGAAAGTGAGAGAGAGAGTCAGAGAGAGAGAGAGTCAGAGAGACAGACAGACAGAGAGAGAGAGAGAGAGAGAGAGAGAGAGAGAGAGAGAGAGAGAGAGAGAGAGAGACGGGAGGGGTCTTTAATTCATTTCATGGAAATGACAGTCAAATGTCTTGTTTGGTATTTAATCGTGTATTCCTACGCCATTAAAAAAAAGAAAGAGAGGATATCCCTGACTCTGTTTAGAAGTCAGAATGGGTTGGTTGTGAGAAAGACTTCAGTGGTGACCCAAGAAATTCAAAATGACACTTTTGTTACACAAAGACAAATCTATACTAATAAAAGTGAAACTTTACGACAATTGCAGCGCGCCTTTCGCTACTCCTCTGTTAATGCTGATTTGGTGGCCCTCAGATTTTATACAGCGCTTAGTATAGACCGTGGTCGTGTCGCCGGCACAGAAAATAAAAAAAAATATTTACAACTCGCTGAACGTTTGTATTAGTTGTCACAAATCCCAGACTGGGAGATGTAATAAGTATGACAGGACAACAATCACGAACAAACAAGCTTAACACTTAACAGAACAACCCATCAGACTCACACATTTATTAAACATAATTATACATATAATAGCGCAATTACATACATTATATTATTGAAATGCACTGCCGTACAACGGCCTTATTCTCACACACACTCTCCCTCGGATCCACAATCCGGTAGTTACTCCTAAAGGCACTTCGGCCTCAGCCTCTCCCCTCAGGGTCTTAACAACACATTAGTAATTTACTGGCACCGCAGTCTCTCAATATCACCTTCCTATTATCATACACCTTAGCACTCCCCTAGCACCTCAGCAGGGCAATAACACATTATTATTTCCATAGCCATCAACATGGCAACAACATAATATCAGTTCACTAGCCTATCAACATGGCAACACTATAGTATCTCATTCACTCTCATATCTACGTCCCTGTCCGTGACCTGACTGCCACGACCTTATGTGCCTCCACTGTCCTACACTGACAGCCTCACTTCTGGCCTATGTGTGGCCTCCGGCCCTATGCTGGCCTATCCCCTGTGCTCATCGAGGTGGCTCTGCGGCCCGTCCCCGACACCTACAAGAGTAATATTACATTGGTATAATACCCTACCATTTCTATTCACTCCACCTCTCCTTACAACCCATGAAACGTACACACACTAGTTCACCTTTCACTCACCACACATCTTACGGTAACACACCTCCATCGGAGTACACACTACTCACTCGCGCTACAAATCCATGAACTCACTTTCATCTATCGCTCATGGCGCACATTGCTATATCCAATATCAAGGACTTCCACATTCCTCACATATACTTATTCACATCATGGTAATAGACGAATATAATATAATACATCAATCATAATAATCAATCAACGTTCTACATACCAGTCATAACTGGAAAGACTCTCACTAGTCTTCTCGACTGCTTCCCCTTTATGTCCGCCCGATGGGCTTTTATTCACAGGTCCGATCCCTAGGACCTTCTAACTTGCAGTGATAGTAATACCGCGCTTTCGCCTCCTTCAGACCCCGCCCCCACTACTCACAACAGCACGCTTAACTTGCTGTCTACTGTGAGCCTTTCTTACTCTACACCCGCTCTGTAGCAATCCCCTTAATTGCACTCACTCCACTCGTGACATTAGTTTCTAGGTTGCGACACATTGGCGTTCGGTCTATTTTTTCGGCAAATGTACGTAATTGAGTTTGGTTCCGGTGTCTGTATCACACTCACAAAACAACTTCCGGTTAGGACTGGTTTGAATGATGAGATTGAGTTCAAAGACTGTCAAGTATGAAACTTTGTGTGTTCTCAATGTGCCTCGACTAGGAAAAAGAAAGGGTCTGGAATTGGGAGATTGACGCTGCAGGTCCAAAAGTACAGGTTTGTATTTTCAATATGCCTAGGAAAATATTATAATAGTTTTCTTTTCCATTAACACATGACGTTATCACTTCCTACGATGTGCAAACAAACTAACCCGTGTGCAAATCATAGCCATTTGACGGATGCTGGCGGGACGCGCAGGACGTCAACGCGCAAAGGGAGAGCAGTAAAACGTATCTAAAAACAAACAAAGAAAAATAAAATAACGCTAAAGGAACAGGCAAAATGAAGCAGGTCCAGAATAATCACCCAGAATTGAAACTTATAAATCGATTTATCCCGGGCAGGGCGGGGAACTCAGCTAGTGATATATAAAAAGATCAGAACTAACACAATGAAAGTAAACTTTTTTTCTCTAGCAGTAGTGCTCAGTTTCAAGCTGTAACTATTTAGATGAAACCGCGTATCACTAATCTAGAATCGCATTTACAGTGTCACTTATCTGGGGTCCAGTTTATGGCACTGCTAGAACCAAGTGTTTAATAATTCATTGAAGAAGGCGTTTGGCTGTGCCAATAAATAACATTTTTGGTGGTGAAAATGAAAGGGCCACAGATGTCGTCTCCCCAGAACCATTAATGCAAAGGTTATGTCAGTTCCATTTCTTTTTAAATTTCTGTTTAATTTGCCCAAATAAAACTAGATATTGAATATATTCAATCTATAACGCAAGGTGTAGGTATCTTTTTAAAAAAAACCGCACCCAGTAGGTTTTAGGTAAAAGAGAAACCGACATTCAAAGTTCCTATTATGTATTTTTTCTAATCAGTCGCCTGTATAATATTCTTAAACATACAATACGGCAATAAGACATCTCAGAAAATGTACTTTCAACATCTGTATTTATAAACACACACAAGAAATAGGAAGAAAAATAACTGATAGGATGTAAACACTCTGTAAGACATTGGCGGTCAGCAGTGCCATAAGACAGGGAAATCATAATAAGATACAGGTGTTCAATTCTTGAGGCTCGTTTGGTGCAAGGAAAAACTGACAATTATATCTGGCACAGTTGAGATCTTATGTCAGAGACTTTGAAATATTTTTGCTATGGGCCCAAACTGTGCTCGTCCCCCCCCCCCCCCCCTAGTTCCACGGCTCGCCTATCCTCCTTTTTGCTGTGTTTAGATACTCTGCATTCACGAAATGCCAATAACCTTACAATGGTTCACCCACAGAATAATAAATTAACCAGGCTGGAAACACGAGCTTCGGGCTGTATCGTTTTTTACGGAATTTCCCGAGTGGCGACCGTATAATCAACATGGCCGCCGCTCGGGAAATTCCGATTACTTTTGTCATGATCACATTAGGATCATAAATGCCGTGCTAGGTCACGACGTCAGTGAGTTAATTTTTACGATCTTGTTGATTATAACCAGCGTAATTTGTCCTTGAGTTGTTCTCGTGAACAGTTTGTTTTGAAACACCTTTTTTCTGATGGATGGAGAGAAGGAGGGGCGAGACAGAATAAATGTATAGCTAGGAATGACAGAGCAGTTCTCGACCCCGTGATTTTGATTAACATAGATAAGGGGCGAGTAAAGGTAGTTTATTTAGACGCTTAGTTGGCGTTCGGAAATTCGTGCATAAGAGTAGAAAGCACGGGGTTTGAAGATTTTAGTAGTTAATGTTTCGCATTTTAAATTTGGTCTAGACCGTAAAATTGACCTTGATTTTGGCGCAAGGCCATGACAAGCATAAATTAATATTGCAGGCTGAGCTGAAGCGACTGCACCAATCAAATGTATGAATCTGGACGGAAGGTCGAGACATAGCTTTAGTATTTAAACCCGTGCAGAGCTTAGATAGAGGCCACATGTAGACAATCCATTTACGAGGTGGACGGCGATAGTTCTCAGCCAGATGAAAGACATAGAGACGCAGTTGAGCAGTCCATATTGTGAGGAGCGCCATGATTTAAAGCCCCAGAGCCTAAGCTACTTGGTTTGATATGAACCCACAGCGTTTACATCCAGCGCTCTCACTCCCAGTGAGGGCCTAATGGTGAGAGTTCATACTAATTTGTAATGATGAAAGTGAACTGTTCTACTTACTTTTGAAGACAGTTTCAGAGCTACCGCCAGACAACGCATGGTTGTACAAGCATTCTCCATGGCGTGTCTAGAGGAAATGTCCATATCATAACATGTCTCATTGAATTAATAGAATTTAAACTGTTATATCCGTCGCCACGTGCGCGGATTCTATTTGGCATCTAACTCATATGACCTGCAAGTAGTTAGAGTGAATAAGTTAGTCTTTATAGAAAGCTATAGTTTCATTAGTTAGATTCAGTTGCCTTTGAATTGATATTTATATTTATAATTATATTTGTTACATTAATTCCTGTAATTAAACTGCCCTACAGTTCTGCTAAAAATCAAAGCAATTGATTTATTTAGTTTTAGAGTGCAAGTATTTTTTTTTTGTGTGTTCGTCGATTGTGGGAGCGGACCTCGAAAGAGTGTCAGTCGAATTCTCCCCATCTAACCCACATCGCGACAACTTTCTATCAGCAATAGAAATTTCTTTTTATTTGTCAAGATTGGTTGTACATGTATTAATTTCTTGGTGCGGATCCAAACTTCCGCGTTCAGTAGGCGCGTCAAAATGGTGTCATTCAAAATTGTAGCCATGCTGAAGCGTCGGACGCTAGCGTAAACCTAAAATGGCTGATGGTTCATGACCTTTCGCTGTTTTGTGACGTCACACAATGGGATCATCCAGTCTGGGTATTTTAATAGTCTGTGGTTTCACCTAATTTTGACTGAACAGTTTGATAACAGACTTCACCAGGTGATGTCGTTAAATGACCAGAGTAGGTCTCCGGGATAAGGTTGAGTCCACAAGTTACACAAATGTCGATAACGAGGCTGACCTCACAGTTGCTGTGATCAAAATAGCTTTAAACGTGACAATATCTGATACACTGGATTCTTCTAGCTAGAGTTTCATAATATGGAAGCATGGCACAAATGATAATGCTTTTCATTGTTGTGATCTGTTGTTAACTACTGGCGTCGCTGATGCAGCTTGAACTTTGAGGCTGCCTCTAGTGACAAGACAAGTAAACAAAAAGCCACAGAAAACCTGTGGAGACGTATCAGAATGCTGATGTTAACACAGAGTTAAAATGTGGCGAACAAAAAATACACAAGGCATCACGCCAGGAACAATTAGCAAGGAAATTATACAGAAAAATCCCCCCCCCCCCCCAATTAAAAATGATATAAATTTCACAGGGCTTTAAGTAATCTGTATTTGTGTGTGTGTGTGCGTGCAGTTGTGTGTGTGTGTGCGTGTGTGTGTGTGTTCACATTTTAACATACCTTCCGTTATCATGAAATGTTTCTTATTTGGCGAAAGTAATATTTGATGCAACAAATTCTAAGTTTGCCAGTGTCTTGCCGCATCTATGGCCCGGTCAGGGCAGCGTCAGACGCAATGTTGTTGTAGTTTAGAATTAACTGACCTGATACATGGAGAGGTAAAATGTAGTTCATTCCAGAATATTCCAGATTGATATCTATATGTTCTCGAATCGATTCACTTGGAGTATTGAGCTAGATGGGGGATTACCTGTGTGATAAGATAGTCGTTAAGAGTGTCAGAAATATTGATTTTTCAAGAGCTCTCCAATGTCCATATCACTGTAGCTTCAAGTATGTCTTAGTATTCTTACTTCAATATTTTATCGTAATATTTTGTCGTATCATTTATTTTAGTGACTGCAATTTCGCAATGATTTGTACACTGGAGTAATCATTGTGCCACAGGTTACTCTTCGTGCTGTTCACACGTCACAGAGATAACTGTTCACCTTACAGGACTGATAACGAGGTAATTTCATGGTTAAATATTGCCATTATCCAACAGTATAGTTTCTTGTTTTTTTTTTTTGCTTACCACAATGACTGTTGGTTTCAATGAAATACACCAGACGGATAGACATGGATGATTGTCAAATAGGATTAAAACATAATTATTCTCAGTTAATTAATCCTTCAGTTGCAATGACAACATTAATATGCACAGTGCTTTGCCTGACTGGCTGTGAAGTTGTTTTCTACAATCATCCAATACGCTGCTGGTGGAGGCAGATAATTATGAGATGATACAATAATGGTTGGCGGCCAACAGATTTAAAATCATAATATGGGACCATTTAAAACCAGGTTTTACGACTTCAACCGTGCAAGGGACCCCTCAGTCATTCACACAACCACTCAGTTAGACACACAAAAATATACACACGAGAGACATCTCTGTTCAGAAGACCCCCTCCCCCCACACACACACATACACACGCACAAAATATTATATATACAGGCCATCTAGCTGTGGTTAGATGTAGACTGTAATTGAAACTGAAACTAGAATTAACAGGTTCATGACTTGAGTTTGGCCCGGCCTCCAATAGAACATGAGAAAGTCAGGGATTGGCTACACAGTCATGTTTCACAGCACTTCTCGTCCTCTGAAGATTTCCTATGACATAGCTGTCTCAGTTTTTTTTTTTTTTCGTTTAGCTATAGTTGACACAAACTAGAGAGGCCCGGCCTGGATATATAATAATTGTGCAATGACACCCTGAATGACTGCATGACTCTATGTCGGTGTTACGGCCAGCGACGTAAATGGTGAAAATGGTAAATTTCCTATTATAACTGTCAGTGGCTATAATATCTGCCGTGCAACAGCAAACACCTGAAATCCGATGATAACTGTCCTGCGTGTGTATATATGGCCTTTAGCGTCTTTACAGACGGTCTTAGCAGCTAGAATATTCACTTTCACTTTGACTGACAGCTTCTCTCGTGGCTTATTCTACCAATGTTTGACCCGAGAGTGCGATGGCAGTGATTGCAGGTCAGTCTTTTGGGTTCACTTCGGCGAGTGTTTTCATTCCGCCTCTGTCGTTTTGTCAGGTATGTTTCTTTTGCCTTGAAGTCTATTGCGAGCGTGCCACTGCGCAATTTTTGTCTCCATCTGCTTCGATCATTTGCAAGGTTCTCCCATTCATTGGGGTCGATGTTGAATGCTTTCATCGTGACCTTTGCAAGTGTCTTTGAATCGCAGATGTGGCCTACCTCTGGGTCGGTTGCCAGTAGCAAGTTCCCCGTAGAGAATTTGTCTGGGGATGCGATCATTTTCCATACGGTGGAGATGTCCAAGCCACCGCAGACTTTTTTTGCCTAGGAGAGCCTGAGTTGATGGAATGTTGGCTCGGCTCAGAACTTCGATATTTGAGATCCTGTCTTGCCACTTGATCTTGAGAATTTTGCGTAGGCAGCGCAGGTGGAAGGAGTTGAGGGATCTTTCATGTTTGGAGTAGGTGGTCCATGTCTCTGAGCCATACAGCAGGGTGCTTAGGACGCAAGTTTGGTACACGAGTACCTTTGTTTTGATGGTCAGCTTGCTATTGTTCCACACCCTTTTTGAGAGTTTGCCAAAAGCTGTGGCCGCCTTTCCTATTCTGGCATTTATTTCAGTTGTTATGTCTGTGCTACCACTGATGGTTGAGCCTAGGTAGCAGAATTTTCCCACTTGCTCCAGAGGAGAGCCATTCAGCATGATTGGGTTGGGGTTTCTCAAGCCTTGTGTCAAAACTACAGTTTTTGAGACACTGATCTTTAGCATGAATTTGTCACAGGCTTTGGCAAGGCTATTGATGAGAGCCTGGAGCGTGGTTTCATCGTGGGCCACGATTGCAGCATCATCTGCGAAGAGGAGCTCTTGTAACATAATATGCTCTGCGTGTGTATACTGTCGTAAAAGGAAAAACTCAGAAATGTATGTGTCTGGCTCATGGATAGATGGATGACATCCCAGTTCCGTGCGAGTGGCCGTGTGAGTAGAGCATCTGTTTTTCCATGCAGAAAGACAACACCAGTAACAACAACAACGATATGAAAAGCTGTCCCTTATCCGACAGGAAGTACAGAACTGGCGGCAAAGTTAACATTTCACTAGTCAATGAAAGTTTTATTGTGAATGAATCGAGATTGCATGACCGGATTTATCATAAAATTTACTTGGTAGTAGGGAATAAGTGATTCTAAGTGCTCTTGTCTGCAGCATCCGCTCCGCTCCGCTATTTTTATGGACAATGCCGTAAAAACACTCGTTGCTTCTGTATGCTTGTCCGCAGCATCCGTTCCGTTCCGCTATTTTTATGGACAATACCGTAAAAACACTCGTTGCTTCTGTATGCTTGTCCGCAGCATCCGCTCCGCTCCGCTATTTTTATGGACAATGCCGTAAAAACACTCGTTGCTTCTGTATGCTTGTCCGCAGCATCCGTTCCGCTCCGCTATTTTTATGGACAATGCCGTAAAAACACTCGTTGCTTCTGTATGCTTGTCCGCAGCATCCGTTCCGCTCCGCTATTTTTATGGACAATGCCGTAAAAACACTCGTTGCTTCTGTATGCTTGTCCGCAGCATCCGTTCCGCTCCGCTATTTTTATGGACAATGCCGTAAAAACACTCGTTGCTTCTGTATGCTTGTCCGCAGCATCCGTTCCGCTCCGCTATTTTTATGGACAATGCCGTAAAAACACTCGTTGCTTCTGTATGCTTGTCCGCAGCATCCGTTCCGCTCCGCTATTTTTATGGACAATGCCGTAAAAACACTCGTTGCTTCTGTATGCTTGTCCGCAGCATCCGTTCCGTTCCGCTATTTTTATGGACAATGCCGTAAAAACACTCGTTGCTTCTGTATGCTTGTCCGCAGCATCCGCTCCGCTCCGCTCCGCTCCGCTATTTTTATGGACAATGCCGTAAAAACACTCGTTGCTTCTGTATGCTTGTCCGCAGCATCCGTTCCGCTCCGCTATTTTTATGGACAATGCTGTAAAAACACTCGTTGCTTCTGTATGCTTGTCCGCAGCATCCGTTCCGCTCCGCTATTTTTATGGACAATGCCGTAAAAACACTCGTTGCTTCTGTATGCTTGTCCGCAGCATCCGCTCCGCTCCGCTCCGCTCCGCTCCTCACTGCTGAAGAGGCAAAAGAATAGCGGAGCGAATGCTGTGGACAAGACCACTAAGGAAATGAGTAGATAAAGGAAAGAAGAGAGAGAGAGAGAGAGAATGAGTGAGAGACAGACAGACATACTGACAGGCAGAGAAAGAAAGACTGAGAGAGAGGTAGACTGAGCGGCAGAGAGAGAGAGAGAGAGAGAGAGAATGAGTGAGAGACAGACAGACATACTGACAGGCAGAGAAAGAAAGACTGAGAGAGAGGTAGACTGAGCGGCAGAGAGAGAGAGAGAGAGAGAGAGAGAGAGAGAGAGAGAGAGAGAGAGAGAGAGAGAGCCAGATAGCCAGAGACAGAAGAAAAGGACAGGAAAAAAAGAAGGAAGTACAAAAGTGTGGTGAAAAGAAAGGCAGTAATGATAGGTGATACAAAACAAGATTATCAACAAGCTTGCATGACTTGTAGCGTAAAATATATGCAGATTATCGATATCACCCTACTGGCCGTGTTGTCCGGAAACTAATGGGTTTCTAAGGCTTTAAGATCAAATTGACAAATACAAAGTCGCCAAGCCATGGCGTGATCGTATCATTGTTTAGATGCATCGATCTCCCGGTATTATCCAGATCAGTGGCAAAATAGCCCGTTTATCCGATTACAGCTATGGCGAGCGCTGACACGTTGTTGCATGTCCTCACACTTTGTTGCTCGTTCTGCCAATTAAACGTAAGTAGATTAAACGAGGCGCTGATGCATATCAATACAGCTTTGTGTGGTTGTGTGAGCTCGTGGGCGAGGGGCGAGAGCGGGTGTATCGTAAGGCGGGGTGCTAATTTAAACGACGGGTGTTGGGGTGGGGGGGGGGGGCTAGAACCTGGTGATCTTGTGTTTGTCCATAAAATGTCATCTCAGCGCGCGTGAAGTGACATTAACAGCTAGTTATGACTGTCACCTGTTGCGTGAGCGTACCACTGGGAGAAGCTTACTGTTTTTTTTCTGTCTGAGAGCCATCTCGGGGCTGACAATAGGTAAATGGCAAATTCACACACCAATATTTTATCTAACTCTTGGATTTCTCCATTTTCCATTTTGACGAGGGACGTGAAGACAGCTGCAGGTGTCGAATTACAAGAGAGAATGAAAGCAGTTTTTAGACTGATATGAATGATTGGGATGAAATGATGACTGTACAAACACGGATGAGAGGTCAAGTGTTGGGGCTCGTACATGCTTACTGTGTTTAGGCCTTTATTTTAGGACGTTCGCTGAACTTGGCATTTACACCTCACTTTTCTTGTTGTGGTTGGGATAAGGTTTTTTTGTTTAAAGAATTTTGCCCGGGCAGCGGCCTTGTTCAGCCTGCTCTTCTGAACATTCAACTGCCAAGATATCTTAATGTGCCCAACGTGTACGC